>RJWJ010020468.1:0-29006 GCA_004363605.1 Indri indri | reverse complement strand
GGTAATTATTTTAACTGATTATTTGTCTTTTAATTACCAATTTGGATAATAACATGCTCACTGAATATATGTGGGAAAAATTTAAGAAATAATTAAAATGAATGAGTCTGTATACTTTCAATTTAGCTAGGCATAAATGTCAGTGGTGGATCCATTTGACCAGAAGAGGCAAAATGTGTACATTAGAGTGAAGTGAATTTTATCAAATTGCTAGAATCTCTTTTTTGTCCTGCATGAGTCAGGAAAGACATAGAAAATATTACTTCTCTTTCATATTTCAGATCATGCAGTCCTGAGAACAAATTTCTTATTAATAATCAAAATAAATTCTTCCAAATGGTAACTTATACATCCTGAGTTATTTAATGATTCTTAAAATAACTTAAAAATAAACATCGGTAAGATATGCATAACTATGAAAAAATTTTTCTATTATGTACAAGTTCTGGAAAATAACACAAAGCTGCAAGAATAATCATTAGTACAATACTGGCTTTGCCATGGAAAGGGGATTCCCTTAAAAATAATAAAGTCTGATTTTTTTTGATTGCTTAAGTCATTTGCATTTAATAATAGTGTAGTACCTAACTGTGTGAATTAGCATAAAGACTGCTGACTAGTTCTGACTGGCTTTGCTACACAATAATGAAGGCAGACTTGTACACATTCTGAGACTAACGATCTGAAGAAAAGTAAAGTGGGGTGAAGGGATGGGGAGCGAGGAAGTTGCTATCTGAGACCAGGAGCTCAGGGATAGGCTCACTAATCAGGAGATCCCTAAGCAGAGATTTGAATACCAGGAAAAACCTGGTCATGTGGTTATTTTATAGGAAAACATTCCAGGCAAGAGGACAGTAAGTGCAAAGGTCCTGAGGCTGAAGAGTGCTTGGTATTTGGGGATGCACAAGGCAGCCAGTGTGGCTAGAGCTAGATGAGGCCAGTAAGTAGGGCCATGTGGGTCATGGAAAAGGAGATGGAAGCCATTGGAGGATGTACACCGTAAGCTCACAAGACAAGGACAACAGTTCATATACACACACCCTATCCTTCCCCATCCACAGCCTGGGAGTTCCACACTGCCTTCTGTTCCTGTCATCGGGTCGACCATGGCTAACCCTGGGGGAGACTTACAGGGAGCTGGGAGGCTGGTGTGACTTGTACTAGAAAGGCTATGGAGTGACCATGAAACCTGGAAGGCGCTAGGGGTGGGGTCGATGATCAGTGTCTAATAGTCTAAATGATCGGTAGTCTAGAACTCTGTTCAAGGTTAAAAAGTTTAACGCCTGAAGGGTTATTTTCTCCATGTTTATCTGGGTATTAGGTAGAACATTCTTAAAAGCTTGGTGTTCTTATCACAGCCCTTATTAGTGCCTGGCATAAACAGCCCAGCTGTTTTCTATCCTTATCTTATCCTGCTGTCGATGCTGTTGCGATGGGACAGGGCGCTCAGAACCAGAGAGCCGTGAGTGTGGCTTTCCCAGTGCCGCACTCACCTCCGCCCTCCCTGGGAGGGCGCGCCCTCTCCCACGGCCCGCTGCTGCTCCTGTGCGTGTGGGATCCAGATCCGTCCTGCAGGTCAGACACCAGCCTCCGATCCCTGGCGCCCATCTCCTGACACTTGGCCCACCCAGACTCAGTGTCCTGAGCTCGCCGTCTCCCCGCGCCCCCAGCTGGCCGGTCACCTGCACTCACAGGTTGCGTGGGTCGGGCCTCCCACTCTCCCTCTTACTGCAGACCCCCCCCCCCCATGACCTGTCCCCCGGCCCCGCCTCGCTCCCCTGCAGCGCGGCCTCCACGCGGCAGTCAGGGTGTTCCCTCGGAAACTCACACTCGGTCACGACTCTCCACATTAACCTTTCAGAGGCTCCCGGGGGCTGTGCGCCCTGTGTGCCCTGCGCAGGGTCATTCCTCTGTGCCCGTCTCCTCCTCTGCACCCACTGAACTCTTCTTTTTCACACCGAGTTCTGAGATTACCTCCTCCTGGAAGCCTTCCCTGAGCTCCCCAGAAAGTCTGTCATTCTCTTAGGTTGTATGCAACGTATTTACAACAAATGAAGGCTTACCTCACTTCCAAGGAGGCGTCGTCCCGGGGGATTGGAGAACTGTTCCTCTAACTCGTGGGACTGCCTCAGTGTGATCCTGTGGTTACGGCTGGCTTCTGCGATGCTGTGTCTTACACGGCCTCGATACCCAGGTGTGGTCTGCAGACCGGCTGCTTCGTCCTCACCTGGGAGCTTGTTAGAAATGCAGGATAGCTGTCCCCACCCCGACCTCTTGACGCAGAATCTGCAATTTAACGAGTTCCCCAGGTGATTTGTGTGCACATTAAAGTTTGAGACAGGCTGGTGTAAATGAATACCTGCTAACTCTTGGGGACACGTGTTTTCAATGAACCACATTCCAGAGACGTGTTAGCTCCTTAACTCGGCGCTGGGCACCTAGTGTGAGCTGCCTACACCTGGATCCACAAGCATGCCCCTGAGGGGGGCAAAGGAACTGAGCGCAGCTTCAGCAGCATAGAGCTGGGAGGATTCACTGTCTACACCCTGGAGCCACCCAAGCTGGTGCCCATAGGATAAATGATATCTTGATCTTTTGTTGCATAGGAAATTGAGATGTTTGGCAGGGCATGACCTTATTGCCGATTTGGCAATAACACCCCTGGTCTCTCTGAGCTCTTTGAAGGCGTGTCCTGTTGACCTCTGTAACCAGACACACAGTAGGTGTTCAATAAATGTTTATTGTTGAATTTCTACTACCGAATTATCTGTCCATCATGTCTTCTCACACCTGTCAGGTCAGCAGAGTGTATAAACCCACTGATTTTAAAGGAAGCAAATTCAATCATGACAGATTTATAATTCCAGGAACTTTATCAGGGCTTGAAGGTATCACTTTTGGCCAGAATTAACTACAACAACATCAACACCAAGATCACAACTCCTATGGAAGCTTCACTTAGCGAACTGTAAATCTCTACCTACACATTCGAGCAAAGAGAGAGAACGTATTTCATGCTTTCAAATTGAGGTCCTGTGGGAGTAGGTTCGTGCAAGTCCTGAAACCTTGGCCCGTAAGGGTGCCCTCTGTGCCTGATGATTCGATTGTTTCTCATGCTTTGTCTGGTCCCAGTTATTTCAGCTGGGAGAGTAAATCTGTTCCCTGTAACTTCCTCTTGGCTAGAAGGGGAATTTGCCCACTTTACTTATTTTTTTTTTTTTACATAGTATTTTTGTAGTGTTTTAATATTCACTGAATTATCCAGGAGTGGGGCTACTGCATAAATTGAGTAGTTTTATTTTGAACTTTAGCAAGAGTTGATCGTTATTTCGTAAAATTATTTTTAAAAATTACTGATGTAATATGAGTCCTGGTACTCGAAGGGCCAATATAGCAGCCTGCTTCAGTCTACGTTCGTAGGTGTGCCCTCACAGTGTTTCCGAGTGTGTGTGTGTGTGAGACTATCCGACTCCTTTATAACGTCTCTTAGGGTAGTTGTGCCAGGGCATTCACGGGGCATATGATTTTATTACAGTTTTCTATCTGTTTTCTCCTTTATATTGCAGTTAAGGAATTTTGTTGATTTTTTTGAAGTTATATTTGATAGATTATATTATCTATAAATTCCATTTCAGTAAAGCAAAGAGGGCATTAAAAATGACTGATGTAAAAAGGGACATGTGTCACTAGCGCAGACGTGGGTAGTCCCCTCAGAGGGAGGCTTTCCCCCCTCGCTGCTTGCGGGACAGGCCTGGGACTATGGCGAGACCTCAGAGGGGGAAGGCTGCGGGGTGTGTTCCCACAGAAAGGGTGGTAGACAGCCTCCAAGAGTTTCCAGCATGGGGCAGGAGAAACAAAATGACACAGGGGGCCTGAGAGGGGACAGGGAAATTTGGGTGACTGAGTACCTCACCCACTGGAGATCAGACGGGGTGATGGGGGTTATCTTGGTGCTGGTGCTGGGGGCAGATGAAGGACCAGGCGGGCCTCCATCCTCACTTTTTGGCTCTTCAAAAGCACTTTGGAACTTGAATATGACCCTGGGGAAAGTGGGGAATCCCTTACATGACTCAAATTGTTTCCACCAAACCAGCAGATTAGGGGCTTATCATACAAGTTAAATTCTGTTCAGGAGCTGCTTGCTTGCTGTAGAAGAGGACCAGGGGGCCCACAAACTAGAACACAGGTTCTGAATAAGAAAGCCTGGGGTCTGGATTCTGTGATTTACTAACTGGGTTCTTGGGCAAGTTCAAATGCATCATTATCCCTGTTTCCTCATTAGCAAAACAGAGATAATGATAGTATCTACCCCACAGGATTGTTGAGAGGATGCAATGCCCTGTGTGAACCACAGTGTGACTCTAAATGGACGTTAATTATTATTTATGGATGACCCATGTATATGTATTACCTACTAACATAAAAGAGATCAATTTAATTTCTGCGTGCATTCCTCATGACAGAGTTATTGGAGCGAGCAAAGAATTTAGGGTTTGACTTTTTAGATAATTCCTACTTTGCCTGGCATAAGGGTAGTTTTACACAGAGCTGGTGAATACACTTACCTAGCCAGCCACAGGCCAGGAGGATGTGTGCTGGCGTGTTGGAATTAATAACCCACTACACTACTTACCGTGAACTTGGAGACATGCTCTGATTTTCCATTACCTAAGTCTTATCATTTCTAGCACCAAGAAATACAGACCAATTAATCACCAAGGAGCAGAAATAAATTACCTCACCCTTGACTTGCTCTTCGGGTGACTTAATGCTTCTTATCACGAGAGGAAAAGCACAGAGACGCTGGTTAGTTCATATGTGGAATGTTTTGTGCTTCAAAGAGACCCAGGTTACTGGCACCAGTTTATTTGTCATATGTCAACGCTTGTCCTTGTTTGGAGATTTGGGGAAACTTTCTTTTAAGTGATATCTTGAGGCATCTGGTGAAAGTGTGATTAAGCAAAATATTCTGGAAATGGGGTTTTCTAGATAACATAAGGCAAATCATTTGGGTTTAGTCCAAGTTGAAAATCTATTTAAAATGTTTTGTTAGACTTTCTTGACCTAGTAAGGATACAGCAATGAGCGTAAGTTTGATATTGCTTCATGAGATAGTAGGAAGGGCCATTTATTCATTTGTTAAACCATGCACTTATTCATTCTTTAAATATTTATTGTGTTACTACTGTGTGCTGGGCTGAGGGTTGGATACACAGTGGGAATCCACAGTCTAATGGCGGCCAACAGAACCTGTGTTCAGGCTGCAACACCATCACTTAGCACGTATGTGACCCTGGGCAAGGTATTTATTCTCTCAGACTCAGTTTCTTGTCAATAAAATGGGGCACAATACTTACAATATCTAGCTTGCCAGCGTTATTTGAGGATTACAAAGCATAAAAGCACTCTAAAAACTGAAGTTCTTTATGAATGGTCATATTATTTAATGCCTGAAAAACTTGCATTGTTTATGAAAATTATTCCAAGCAACATTAGAGCATTTAAGAGATGGAGCCATTTCTGTGGTGACTCTCTATCTTATTATAATAAAAATAACATTTATTTTTGTAGTTGACTTTTAAAAATTCTTCACATTACTCAAAGTAGTAAATACACGTGGGTGCACCATCAAATAGTATGGAAGGACAAGAGGAAAGGTGGCAGTCCCCGAGCACCCCCATCTCCAGCCACTCTGCAGAGGGGCCATGTGGAAGGAACAGTTCCTCAGCTCCCCCCCACAACGATACTGCACTTACACTGTTCATTCTTATTTATCAATTTGAGATATTACGTATCGATTCACTGGTAAGGTAGACATCATGTGCTTTTCAAAGAAAGCCCCAACAAGGATATATTTTCTTGTGTTTAGCATCTGTCCTCTAAAAGATCAGTATAGGAAAAATGTTTTATTAATCATTCTAGTGAGTTGGCTTCTAGACAATTATTTTACTGTGTTTGGCTTTTTCAAGATGTGAAAAGCACCCTAACATGCCCAGGGAGTCTCCGTGCCTACTCACTGACAACGTCCTTCGCATCTGTAAACCATTGCCCAATGTAAAGATTTCAAACTTTAGCATAATCTGTGTATCTTGGGTTTTTAAACATCATATCGCAGTTGCTGGATACAGCCAAGAAGTTAAATGCTTCCTTTATTTTCCATCGCATTTTCTCTCCAAGTCCTTCCAGGAGGACACACAGAGCTCCCCCAGACATTTGGATTGCAGACATCAAAGGAGGAAGAAGATGTTTCTCCCAGTATTTGGGGTTTGATCATAGCTGGGGAAATAGTGCTTCATTCCATAGTTAATTAAGGAAGCATGTCTGAAGTAAATTTAAAAGAGCAGTTTGATTAGGACATTCCTTTGCTTGTGAATTGATGTACCAATCTCTAGTGGGCACAGTTTGCCAGAATGAAAGAATAATCTGTTAAGATGTTTAATCAACTATGGTGAAAGAGTAAAAGTAGATTTTTAAAAAAAAAAAAATAAAACCACATAATTTTAGTCAATTAATTCCAGCTTCTCATTTGTCACATCTTTATCAGACCTGTCAACATGAAGCAAAATAAACCAAGCAATTCATTTTTTTCTCCTCCTCTTATAAATCCACTGGGTATGTGCCAGGTGTCCAGAGCTGGCATTCCAGAGGACAGAAAAGAAGGAGCCTTAGCTAATTAGGAAAATAGAAGAGGCAGTGTAGTTAAGTGGTTAAGAACACAGTTCTGGTGGAATAAAAATCACTTTGGGTTCTGGCTTCACCCAATTGAGACTTTATTCTTTTAGGGTTGCTGTGGGGATTAAACCAGAAGGGCACAGAGAGTGCCTAGCACACAATAAGACCATACTGTGTGGTGTTAGGGATTCTGGTCATTATTAGCTCCAACGCCATTCCAGTGGACAAATGGGCCCCTGTCCAGTAGCCCTCTGAACAACTTATGTTAGCATTGTATGCAGAAGGGGCAGTGGCACTGGGTTAGCTGGTTGGGACTTGCTCAAACTGTGCCGAGAAGCTACATGACTCAGTTGTGCCCTCTGCTGGCCAGTCTGTACAGCACAGACGTGCGTGGCATCGTTGCAGGCTGTTCGGACTCCAGATTACATTTGGCATTGCTCATTTGAATGCAGAATCTTTAGTGCAATGAAGGAAAGGGTAGCTGCCCAAAAGGATCCACAAGGGTTTACACACCATGTTTACTTTTATCTTTTTCAGTAGGTTGGTTTTGAATGTTGTCAGCCCCTTGTGAAACTGCTTCTTCATTGTAGCCAGAAGAGGGCACTGTTGCTTTATCCAAATTCTGTGCCATGGTCTATGGAGCCCCGCATCTGAGTCCTACGCTACAATTGTCCAGTTCCTGGCTTTGTTGGAGGTGGCAGTTTCATTTCTTAGGTGACTAACAGAAAAACAAAACTAAACGAACTTTGTCTGTAATAGGACATATGCAAAAAAAATTGGGGCGTGAAAAATTGTTTCTATTTTATTAAGCCATGGAAAATTATGGATAGAATTTTTAACACAGGCAAGCATGACAAAGAAAATGCATTCTGATGAAATCGATCCAGATTCTGCCTGGAAAACCATTCTGAAAAGTTAGAATGTATCTAGGTGCTCCTGCTCACTCTTGGCATCGCAAGTGTCCCAGAAAAAGTGTAGAAGAAATAGATGGAATCTTTAGGAACCCTGGGATGTTCCCTCCCACTGTGGCAAAACACAGAACCTCTTGAAAGCAGAAGTCTTTGTCAAGAACAAGGAGAGTGCAATGTTCACTCTCACCCCTCACTTCTGCCTATGAGGTTCGCCTTTTCCTTTCTTGGCCAAAGCCATGATGTTTACCATTTTGAACAGGTCAGTTTTCAGTGAGGCAATAATAGGTTTATTTATAATCCTTGGGTGAAAAATGGCAATTGAAGAAGACCATTTCACAGCCCAGGCGGTCTGCTGGCTCCTGGTTTTCTTCTCCACTAACAGTCCAATGAGGGTGACAGGAACGGACCTGCTTCTTTGCCTACGTTTATGTTCTTTTTCCCCTTCATTCCTCCCAAGTTTCTCTATATATGACTTCCTTCTATGGTTCCAGAGTTGGAAGGAGACATTCAAAGTGCAAATACAAGTACGTGATGACAAGCTGAGCCTAGACACTGTAAAATCACAGGAAAAGGCTGGAAGAAAACCTAGTGAAATTGGGGATATTCCTCAGCACCAAGTGTTGATACGACGCCTCTAAATAAATACTTGTTGGGTGAATGACTGACTGATTGAATGAATGAATGAAGCCGCAACTTCTCAGATAATTGTGGGTATGAAAACTGACATAACTCTTTGAATATACATAATTTTTTAAATGTTACCATTTGCTCCTGATATTTCAATACTTCTAAATTCCTCAGATAAAGAAATTGCAAGTCTTCCAACTTTATTTGGGATTTTATAGTGAACGTTTCCTAGAATTGCTCTTGACGCTAAGGGAAATTTGTGAATGTTTGTGTGTGCGAGTTTATATCCTTGCTCATGTTGTACTTTCCTTTCACAATCACGAGGAGAAGCACTTATGGGAACTTTCTTTAAGACAACACAGTCGTCGGTGTCTCTGTCTCCTTTTTCACTCTTTCTTCATTCTGCTGATGTTAACGTGCAGCTTCCTGATCTCAGACTCCAGTTCGAGCTGAGATGTATGCAGTGAGTAAAGTCTGTACCCGCAGAGTGCCATAAAATCCTTTTAATATTCATTCAAAGGTGCAAGCTCTTGGACCACAAAGGTCCCTTCTTTTGGTCCCTTCTTCATGCCCAGACATGCTCGGAGACTTGGCATCTTGCCCTGGAAGCAAAGCGTGTAGGCCAAATAAAACCTTCATTTTCATTGCTTCCAACAAAGGTCAATTGTTGAATGTAATTACTTAGAACAAATTAAGAGTTTAGATCCAGGAGCCTTGGGGCACTCAAAAGATTATGGAAAAGAGGGGGGAAATGGTTCAAGATTCCCCTGGGCTGTGCAAGGCCACACCCCACAGAAGCCTGGTGTGATTCAGATAGATATGAGTGAGCTTTCACCAAGCACACCCTACAAGTTCTTCAGAGCAGGAAAAAGTAGGCGCCTATATTCCATGTATGCTGTGTTTTGGCAGGGCTGCCTCCTTCTAAATATAGCTAGCAATTTCTTTTTTAAATGTGTGATTTCTTAAATACTTTTACTTTGCAGTGGCTTAGTTTTTTGAAGTAACGGAGAATGAACAACTGTTTCTCCATTGTCAACTTAAGACCAGTGGTCCCAGTACAAAACAAGAAGACAGTATCAGTAAGAGAGGGAAAGGAGACAAAGGCAGATCTCATGAATTTGAGCTTTTATTGCACAAGCTGTCAGCTTTCTGGATGTGCAAGCGGAGCAGACTTCAAATAAACACTCTAAGAGATACATAAACTCATTTGAGACATCAAAGTGTCCCTTAGCCCAATGCT
Source organism: Indri indri (assembly GCA_004363605.1). NCBI lineage: Eukaryota > Metazoa > Chordata > Mammalia > Primates > Indriidae > Indri > Indri indri. The sequence continues at coordinate 19,556 of RJWJ010020468.1, read as the reverse complement.
ACTGAGCAGATGTGGAAATAGGAATTTGATAATGATTCAAGTCACTTAATTTAGGAAAGTTGCCTGGGAATATCTATGGGTTGTAGGACCACCATTCTCTTTAAACAGTTTACTAAGGAATCTTTATAAAAGCAAGCATTATATAGCACTTCCCACAAGCCAGGTACTGTTCTACGTACTTTGCATATGTCGGTTTATTTAATTCACAAAACAACCCTCTACCCAGGCGCTGTTGTTATCTCATACTGCAGATTAGGAAACTAAGACACCGAAATATTGCAACACTTGCCCCCAAATACCCAGCTAATACATGTGGAAGCAAAGCTTCAAACTCAGTTCTAGACTCTCTGTTCTTAACCATTTAACTGCTAAAAATAAAATATTACATGAACATAGAAAGAGTGGAACTTAAATGCTCAGTGTCATTATCTCCAAGTGGTAGGTTACAGCTTTGCTTTTGCTTTTCTGTATTTTCCAAATTTCTATCATTCATTGCTTTTAGAAAATAATAAATGCTGCTTTAAAATCCTGACCCTAAAACCTATAACTTACAACAGGTTATGAAGATCATTGTTTTGAAGGGCCCTGGAGTAGAAATAACATAAACAGCCTAGATCACTTGATTTACTCATGACCACACTTTATAGAGTAATACCAGGGAAAAGTGACTCAAATGTGTCCCTCTGCAGTCCTGTAAACAGCCAATAAACTATCTACCCCTTGAAATGTCACTTGGGGCTGTGTAAGGTGAGGGAGTCTCAAAGGAAGAATGAATTTCCCAGCTCTAACAACCTCTAATAGAGGAGCTTAACATGAACAGTGGAGCTTAGTACTTGAAGGACAAAGATACACTGTCACACAAAATTTTCCATTAAAAATCATAATAAAAAGTCAATTATATTCATATGCAGCAGTAATGAATTGGAATTTGAAATTAAAATCTTACTATACAGAGCCTGTAGTCCCAGCTACTCTGCAGGAAGAGGCAGAAGGATCACTTGAGCCCAGGAGTTTGAGGCTGTAGTGTGCAATGATTGCACCTATGAATACCTATGGCACTCCAGCCTGGGCAATATAGCGAGATCCCATCTAAATAAAAAAAATGTTATAATCAAATTTAATTCCCAAAATACACGTAAAGTGACACATATAACAGATATAGGAAGCAAATGAATTTTTAAAATATGACCATATCAATTTGGATGCAATCTTAAGAATAATCTTAAGGTTTATCACAACAGACACTTAACACAAATACACTACGTTTTTAAACAGCATGATTGCAGAATATGGCAAACTAAAATTTAGAAAAATGACTATCAGTTTAGAACCCTTTCCTTCCCCAGAAAGAAAAATGAGAACTGACTTATAAAATGCTGATAACTTCTTGTATTGTTTACCTATCTTTTTCCTTATCCTTGTCTCTTTAATAAATAGCCAGGTTTTTTATTTCCTCTCTCTTTTTAAAATAAGAGGTTTGCTGATAGAAGCTGAGGTCTCATTTTCCTAGGTCTGTGATCTACGTGCGTTAGGGTGAGGTGTTGAAGTGGGCGCTGAGCTGAGCCCCGCACGTCCTCCTTCCGGAATGAAGGACTTTTTCCTCACGCCGCTGGGGGCGCTGTCAGCCCTCTTTCAGAATTGTCTTGGCAAAAGAGAGCTGTAAGCATAAGTCCAAAGCTGTGGTTCCTTCCCCGGGCAGGCTGCATTCAGCAACTGGTTGATGCAGCTGTATAAAAGCCTGGCCTTCTCGCCTTAACTGGGGACAACTCTGCAAGGTCATTTCAGCTCCAGAGATCCCCACGGGGTCTCAGCTTCACTGAGACTGCATCCCAGCTCAACTTCTTCCGCTGGCCACCCTGCTTCCCTTCCATAGGTGTTGATCCCAATTTATGTGTGGCCAGGAGATGTGGTCTCTGGCTGGGCATTCACTTCCCAACACAAATTTAACACTACGGAAGGAGGAGCACAAATCGTTAGTGGGCAGTTTGCCCCTCTGCCGCACTGACTCTCCAGGGCATGGCCTTGAACCCCATCTAGTGAGTAACGTGAGGAAGAAAAGCTATGCCATCTTTCTCATAACAGATTCAGAAAGCGGATCAAGAACAAAGAGGGCACTTTTGGAATACCAGCAGGGAACATGTCTGAATTTGGGTGGGGTTAGGGAGACCACAGGAGGCAGGATGGCAGCTGCTTAGCCCACCGTTTGGTCTAATCCCCTGAGCTGTCCTGTCCCTGGTACCATGATCGCACCGTGTTAATTAAATCATTCTCATTAATTCAGCCCAAGTGTAAATTAGGAAGGAATGAAGATAAATTAGGTTTGAAGGCAGCTAATACATTTAACCCCATGCTGCTTATTTTGCTGCCTAACAAAATAACATTGTTAAGGGAGATAACAAGCCCAAAGCCTTGGGCACAGCTTCTTAATAGCATTAAAAAATGAGACCTTGGTTTGATGTCACAAGGCAAAGGCAAAGACCAGCTCCCAGGAGCCTGCAGGACTGGTCTAGTGTCTTGCATGAGGTGTTGGCTATTGTATAATATGGATACAGTATAGGTAGCATTTCTTGCATTGTTCAAGACTCAGATGTCAACTGTGTCTGTCATTGTCCAGTTTGATGACAGCCCCATTTAGAGGTTTCTTCTGGTGCAGATATAAGACTTGCTCGCTTTTTCTTAGTCTGAGTGGGGTGATAAAAATTACCTTTAGGATGGGCTAAGAGATGCTGTAGGAATTACACAATTTGAGTTGCTATGATCATAAATATGCTGACTTGCAAATCATTTTCAGTTGAGATAAACATTAGAAACTGCCCAACAGTCCCAAAACCTTCACACATTGGTTCAAACAAACCAGGGTGTAGTTTGTAGATTATCAGTAGCACATGCCTGTCCCTGAATGCATGTTTACTTCCTGTGTCTTTCAGCAGGAAAATGTTTTCCAGTTTTTATAACCTACATCAACTAATTTCTTTTCCCTTGTGTTGTTTACCTCCCTGAGGCAGATGAAGCAAATGTATATGGTCACTGAATACATTTCAAGATTTTCCAGTCTACAACTTTTTTTTGTTTGTTGAAGTGCAGAAAGTATCAACATTAGGTAGAAAAGATACAGGAAAATGGCACCAGTGGATGATACACAATGGCCAGAGGATTTCATTCCTTTCACAGCCCTGCCTGCTTAGCAAAGCTCTTTGCAAAGAGACGTGAACTTTGCTATTCCCTTGCTTAAGGACACTCTGTAGTTTCCAGGTGGTAAAGATGCAACAGAAACAGATTACCTGGCTCTAGCTTAGTGGCTTCCTATGGCAAGTTCCCAGCCAACCAACTGAGCTATGCACAAATTCCATTTGTAGGTAGGGTCATCCAGGTACAGTTCCAGGTAGAGTTGGTAAGTGACTAAGTAAGAAGGAAGTACTTCCTAATGAGAAAAAATGTTAATCTCTTAATTTAAACAGAACGCCTCCACCTACCCCACCATGAAAGACATTAACAATTGGTCTTCAAAATCAACACGCTTGCTTTTGACCCAAACGTTTCCATGAGTTTGGTTTTCGCTGGGTTTATCCATGTCTGCTTCAGAACCTGGGTTCCGCTTGCCCTCTCCTAACCTGACCGCTCTGGGTTCTGTGGTTCAGTCTCTCGACTTTGTCAAGTGGTCTTGCCTAGAGACTCTGCATAAAAAATTAAAATATGAAGCAGATTTTTAAAGGCTCGTGGCGAAGCTGCCGAGTTGATGCTAACAAAGGACTTCAGAGGGCACTGTCTTTCTTTGTCTGCAAGGAGCGAAATTTCTTAGCGCGAATACCAGGAGGGAACGTGGGTAAAGCTAAGTGAGATTAGACCGAAGAACCACTGACAGTCTTGGTTTCAGCAGTCTGGACTCTGGAAGCTCCAGGTGGAGCCTCCTGAGCAAGTTTAAACCGTTTCCAAGCCTAGCGTTTTCAAGAAAGCTGGGGGGCGAAGCGCGGGGCGCAGTTTACTCGGTCGTGGAGCCCTCGCTGTGGAGCTGCGGGGCTGGGACACTGCTAAGTGTCCTCCAGTCGGGCAATTCACATCTCCTTGGGTCCCAGTTCCTCACTGTAAACCAAGGGCGCTGGACCGGTAATCCGTCCAGTTCATTCGTAGACTTTATTATTCCAAACGCCGAATAAAAACCAGGCATTTTAGCTTCCAGTGGAAAGACAAGGCTTTGATGCAAAGATCGAAAATGAAATTCGTAAATAGTGGTCGCCAAGCAAGGTTGTTTTTCGAATCGCCCTCTTTTCTCCTGGCATGCGGGGCTTTACACGCGTGTGCGCTGGGCACGTCTTTACTGAACTCCAAACTGACCCTACCGAGCGATAAAAACCAGCAAGGCCGGGTCCGAGAGGGTGATACAGGATTTATCGCTTCGGAGAGGAGCCGGCGTGGCCGCTTCTTGGAGGAGTTCGCTTTGAATCAAGCGGCCGCGGCGATTGGCTGAGAAGCACGTGGTGCGCGCCCCGCCGGACCGCGCCGGGACTGCTGTCCCTTGGCTTAGGGCAGAGTCCGGCCGCGGGAGCCGCACCCGCCGGGGGTGGGGAGGGAGGACACTGAGGAAATGCCGGAGGCTCGAGTCTGCTTGGCTCCCTGCCAGCGAGAAACCTCACGCCCTGGCTTGCTCAATCCGAGTGTGCCCAGAGTGTCCAGACTTGTGCCCTTTCCCTTGCCACTGTTCCTCCCCACGCCGGGTGTCCTACCCAGCGCGCTATCTGTGCGCGCCCAGGGCGCGAGCTGCGGACACCCAGCTAGCTCCTCGCTACCCTGTGCAGAGCATCTCGCGGGCTCTGGCATCCGGGAGCGCACAGCCCCAGGCTGCGCTCCCCTGCCGTGGGTCCCTCAGTTTCATGGCAATCCATTAACCAGGGTGGCCCAGAGAGGTGCAGACACTCGGACCCGGGAAAACTTAATTTAGTCGCAGTCCCTGAGGTTGCAGCTGCTAGAGGCTGAGAGAGCGCGTCCGCTTTGTCTCTCCGCACTCCCCGCAGCCCCCTCCCCCGCTTCCTCTCCCGATTAACTCCCCCGACACGCTCTTCCCCAGCTCCTCTCCTCCTCCCACTCCTCCTCCTCCCCTTCCTCCTCCTACACCGCGGGCCGCGCTAATGCGCTTCCTCCCTCCCCCGGTGTCAGTCTCTTTGCATACGCGCCCCCTCCCCTCCAGCCGCCGCTTATAGCGGGGCGCGCGGCGGCTGGGCGCAGACTGCTCCGGCAGCCAGAGAGGAGGCGGTGCGGCGGTGGCGCTGCGCAGACCGAGTCCAGACGCCAAGCGGCCGCGGCGCGCACGGCGCTTCCCAGCTCCCTCCCCCGAGTGCACAGCCCGCCTCCTTCCGCGGCGCCGGCGCTCGCAGGCTGGTTCTCCCCTCCCGAGGCGCGCTCCAGGACACGCTTCGCGGGTCGTGGGCACAGGGTCCACGGCGTGGGGACCGAGAGGCCGAGGCGAACCGCCAGCGCCCCGGGCGCGGTACTCTCCTCGGCAGGCGCCCCTTGCGTGCTCCTTTCGCCCGAGCAATCGCCGCCGCTTCCCCGGGCTCAGACGCCCGCTTCGTCGCCTCGTTGCCCGTGACCGAGGCAAGAACCCCGCCGGTTGTGCTCTGAGGCCAGTCGCCACTGCTGTAAGTTTCCCTCGCTGCCCCGGACCTGTTGCGGGCGCTGCGGGTTTCAGGGGCTACTTTGGCTGCGAGGGTGTGTTCGTTAGGGGTGAGCATGCTCGGGGCAGCCGGGAGCTCCGACTTGGGCCAGGGGGAGCTGTTCTCGGTGCGGAGATCTCGGGGTCGGTCTGTCCTCCCACTGCAAGCTGGAGTCCGGCATCGCCGGAGGGGCAGACCGGCTTCCCCTCGGCGGCGCTACGGCCGGGGAGAGCCACGGGGGGAGCGAGGAGCCGAGCTAGGGATACAATCAGCCTCTCTCCTCCACGGAAAGCAGGTCTTTTCTGGGGGTGAATGTCGCGTTGCGTCGCTCCCTGCAGCCTCCAGGGCAAAGCGTGCAGAATCGTTGACCCACGTTGCACCCTACCCGGTTCGGAGAAGAGTTGGGGCTATGCACGGACACCCCGCGTGCGGACACGTTCACTGCGGCGGAGATGTCTGTAGGGAATGAATGAAAACTGGTTTCTGAAAAACTAGTTTTCTTTTCAATGCAAGTATTTGGCCTGTAGAGTAACATTATTAGTTTCAAAGGATAGGAATTGGTGGGCGGGGTGGAGATAAAGCATTGAAGTTGTTCAACATGCAATTCGGTGTCAGCCTCACAGGCGTGGCCAGAGTGTTAACTAGCGTTGCGACTGTTATAAAGGACTCTATGACAAAAAGCTATTTTTGTTAACAAGGTATTTATAATGTTCCATTGTTATCAATAATGTAGATGGCCAAGAAAGTCTGCCTAGTTTCTCTTTTGGTTGGGTTGAAATCAGGTTCAAAACCTGGAGAGACTTGACGGTGTGGAGCGCAAAGTACTGGAGGCAGGAAGCCTGTTTAAGGAGCAGTAAAGTGAACTGAAGTTACTGTAACTAGAAGCCCTTTTGATGTTCACAGTAATAGCAGCCCTTTTCTGTCTTCTGTGCAGACACGGGTTAAGTATATGTGTGCATTTTCTTGGCCACTTACTTGGCATGCAAATATTACTTCTCTGGGGGCTTAAAAAATGCCGGAAGGATGATTCATTTTATATTGAAGGTGTGTTTAAGTGACTGTATAAATGGTTTCTGCTGATATTTTGATGTTTGCATAATTTTAAACCAGAAAGCAAGTCATTTCCCTTGAGTCTTCAAGTTTACTTTTTATTTTAATCAAACATTGCTGCAAGCATGTTAGATGGTTTTCCGTATAGATGGTACTCAAGATGACAGGCTAGGCTCTTCCTTCTGGCTTTTTAGGCCAACCTAGAAAATACAGGAGCATAAACAATGGATGCAGAGAGATGCAGACCCTATATCCTAAGGTGTTCTAAACAAATTGTTTTCTTAAGTGTGCATCTGGTTGTGAATGTTGTTTTACACCATGCAGAATCCAGTGTTCAGGGAAATGTGTTCTGGTCCCAGCATGATTCCAGCTCTATGTGCAAGCACGTCCATGCTTGTGTACCCAGTTGCAGGGAGCCTCGTTCTTCAATCAGGGCGGCATTTGCTATTAGCGCTAGGGGAGGCAGCTTCATAGGAGTATTTAGACAATCTTTTGAGATTTAGGCTTAAAATCTTCCTCCAGATACTTCAGATTGCATGTTCTAATTCAAATGACAGCTACAGTGGTGGACCATCAAGGATGCTAGTAAATGTTTTAACACTTTGGAAACCTGGTGCATTCGCATAGGTTCCTATAGGTCATTCTCTAGAGCATTGGGCATGGGTTAGAATGGACTAGACAGTAGAGGCTTAGATTGAGGTGGGGTGAGGCTTGGCTTCTCAGCATTTTTCATATCGCAAGTCACTATGGAGACTTCTGGGTGCTTTGTGAAGTCTAGGTTTGTTACTTACTTTCTTCCACTAAGCCATGTTTACTCGTAATGAAAAGTTACATTCCAAAAATAAAGGAAAACAAGTTGCATCACCTAATGGTATGAGGCTGGTGTATAAAGGCATGTCATGCCCCTGCCTTTGTTGTCTTCTGTGCCAAACCTCACAGTGGGTCTCGCAGCTGGCCGGAGAGGAGCAGTTTTTGGGATTTTTGCCAGTGCATCTGTGGTAAATCATTCATTTGCATGTATTGATAATTCCTAGAACATAAATTTCAAAATAAATATCCGAATGGTTGAAGGAAACACAGAGGGTTTCAGCTGTGCTGTAAGGACTGGCTGTTCTCTGTTTGGAATGGATACTGTGACCAGCCGCATAGTTTACCTTCTGTGCATAAACAGCGGGATAAACAGCTTCCCCAGGAACCCTTAGACAGGCGGCTTCTCGAGGGCTTTATTTTTTTGAAGCAACAGAGAAGTAGTGTAAAAAAGCGGGGGGAGGCATGCGATACAATTTTTGAAGATAGATGATAGGCATTTCCTATATCTTTACCCTACAGTTTTCTTACTGAAGAAAGCCAAAAGACAGCATTAGATTCTCTTAGAATTTCAATTTGGATATCGAGGGAAGCGCTTCAGTCAGCAAATAAATTCTAGGGTGGCCCCAAGTTAACAGTGGCTGGCAAAACACACACACATACATGTGTATTTTTTTATTTAAATGAATCAATGTTTGCAATTTGAATTCTCTACATGCAGGTGCCAGCATTTGCAGGTACATAGGAATGGTCCTGGTGATGCACTATTTAATCAAAAGAGAGGGGTGGATAGATCCTTTGTTCTTGCAACTGGTTTTCCAAGAATTGGTGTAAAGCAGGAAGAACAGAAAAACAGCAGTCATGAGTAAGCTACTCAAAATATTCTTCCTTTCATGTGCCAAATCCTCACTTTGGAAGCTGTCCAGAGCAAGAAAGATGGTTGGCGATTGTGGCCAGAATCCATTCTGTGCTGATCAATACATGGTAATGTTTATATTGGGATGCTTTTAGAACTCTTTAATGATAGGGGTATCTGGTTAGAAATTATCGGTAACATTTAAATAAAGGTCTGATCATTGCAGAAGTCAGCCTTATATTTCCCATTTACTGTCTGTGCAGGGAGATTGGATCTTACCAAAGGAATTCTTAATGGAATTAATTAGTAGGTGTTTGTTTTACACATGGCTTTATGTTGCATGGGGCATGAAAGCCGGTGCCCATCCTGGCATTACGAGAGCAGGAGGCCTGGCATTTTAAGTGGCCTGCAGTGAATCAGCTGGACTAGAGCACAGGGAGCTGTGAGAATGAGACTTTGCCGGCTTACATTCTCAAGGGCTTCAGTGTCCTGAAAGTTGGTAATCAGGTTTTCCAGGATGAACCTGCTTTTAAGCAGGGATTTTTTTTTCTTTTCTTCTTCTTCTTTTTTTTTTTTTTTTTTTTTTTTTAACAGTGTATGCTTCAAATAGCTCAACAGTATTACAATCAATGTCTTTCCTTCCAGGTAGTTGTCTCTGCCTTTGTACTAGAATGGCCACCCACCATTCAGAACAGTAGGCAGCAGGGCCAACAACAAAGTGCTCTGTTGTCTTTGTCCAAAACTCTTGTTGCTTTTGATGTGCTGTTCTGAACATCAGGAGCATCACCTTCAATAGTTTTGTTTTGTTTTGTTTTTAGGAGTGGAAACAAAATGTCAGTCAGCGTGCATGAGAACCGCAAGTCCAGGGCCAGCAGCGGCTCCATCAACATCTATCTGTTTCACAAGTCCTCCTATGCCGACAGCGTCCTCACTCACTTGAACCTTTTACGCCAGCAGCGTCTCTTCACCGATGTCCTTCTCCATGCCGGAAATAGGACCTTCCCTTGCCACCGGGCAGTGCTGGCTGCCTGCAGCCGCTACTTCGAGGCCATGTTCAGTGGCGGCCTGAAAGAGAGCCAGGACAGCGAAGTCAACTTCGACAATTCCATCCACCCAGAAGTCTTGGAGCTGCTTCTTGACTATGCATACTCCTCACGGGTCATCATCAACGAAGAAAATGCAGAGTCGCTCCTGGAAGCTGGTGACATGCTGGAGTTTCAAGACATCCGGGATGCATGCGCAGAGTTCCTGGAAAAGAACCTGCATCCCACCAACTGCCTGGGCATGCTGCTGCTGTCCGACGCGCATCAGTGCACCAAGCTGTATGAACTCTCCTGGAGAATGTGTCTCAGCAACTTCCAGACCATCAGGAAGAATGAAGATTTCCTCCAGCTGCCCCAGGACATGGTAGTGCAGCTCTTGTCCAGCGAAGAGCTGGAGACAGAAGATGAAAGGCTTGTGTACGAGTCTGCAATTAACTGGATCAGCTACGACCTGAAGAAGCGCTACTGTTACCTCCCAGAACTGTTGCAGACGGTGAGGCTGGCGCTCCTGCCAGCCATCTATCTTATGGAGAATGTGGCCATGGAGGAGCTCATCACCAAGCAGAGAAAGAGTAAGGAAATCGTGGAAGAAGCCATCAGGTGCAAACTGAAAATCCTGCAGAATGACGGTGTGGTGACCAGCCTCTGCGCCCGGCCTAGGAAAACCGGCCATGCCCTCTTCCTCTTGGGTGGACAGACTTTCATGTGTGACAAGCTGTATCTGGTAGACCAGAAGGCCAAAGAAATCATTCCCAAGGCCGACATTCCCAGCCCAAGAAAAGAGTTCAGTGCATGTGCAATTGGCTGCAAAGTGTACATTACTGGGGGGCGAGGGTCTGAAAATGGGGTCTCAAAAGATGTCTGGGTTTATGATACCCTGCATGAGGAGTGGTCCAAAGCTGCCCCCATGCTGGTGGCCAGGTTTGGCCATGGCTCTGCCGAACTGAAGCACTGCCTGTACGTGGTTGGGGGGCACACAGCTGCAACTGGCTGCCTCCCGGCCTCCCCCTCTGTCTCTCTAAAGCAGGTAGAACATTACGACCCCACAACCAACAAATGGACCATGGTGGCCCCACTCCGAGAAGGCGTCAGCAACGCTGCAGTAGTGAGTGCCAAACTCAAGTTGTTTGCTTTCGGAGGCACCAGCGTCAGTCATGACAAGCTCCCCAAGGTTCAGTGTTATGATCAGAGTGAAAACAGGTGGACAGTACCAGCCACCTGTCCCCAGCCCTGGCGTTACACAGCAGCAGCTGTGCTGGGCAACCAAATTTTTATTATGGGGGGAGATACCGAGTTCTCCGCCTGCTCTGCTTACAAATTCAACAGTGAAACTTACCAGTGGACCAAGGTGGGAGACGTGACAGCAAAGCGCATGAGCTGCCACGCTGTGGCCTCCGGAAACAAACTCTACGTGGTGGGAGGATACTTCGGCATTCAGCGATGCAAGACTTTAGACTGCTACGATCCAACATTAGACGTGTGGAACAGCATAACCACAGTCCCGTACTCGCTGATCCCCACTGCATTCGTCAGCACCTGGAAACATCTGCCTTCTTAAATGTAGTCGGTCCTAAAGAAAGTGAGCGTGAGGTAAGCAGTGAGTTTAGCTGTGGACGTGAGTATGCGTATAATTAGGCCAGTGGCAGAAGTTCAGTGTGTGGAGCGAGGCACAGTGCGTAGAGCCTATGCTGCAGAAGCAAACACAAAGCCGTAAACGTAAGAGACTTGGCACCCCAAATCTGCATGCTTGTAATGACCACAGCTGCAGCTCCCCATTGCATAAGCCAGTGGTTCCAGCTTTTACTTCTTCAGAGTCTCAGAAGAGAGCCTCAGAATCTCCTGAAGAGCTTTTCGAAACCTGACCATTCCAGAGACTTTGTTTCATTTGGTCTTGGCGGGGCCAGTATTTTTAGAAAGTTTTCCAATTGCAATGAACAACTAGGTTGAGCCCCCCCCGCCCCACCTCTGTTAATAATACCAGCTAATGTTTATGGAGCCCTCACTGTGCCTGGAGCGGTGCTGTGTGTTTCACATGGATCAGCCCATTTGATCTTCACAACAGCCCCACGGGATATTATTACTAGCTTCATACTATAGAGGAAAGAACCTGGCTGGGCACGGTGGCTCACATCTGTAATCCCAGCACTTTGAGGCCAAGTTGGGAGGAGTGCTTGAGGCCAGGAGTTTGAGACCAGCCTGGGCAACATGGCGAGACCCTGTCTCTAAAAAAAAATCTAAAAAATTAGCCAGGCGCAGTGGTGCACACCTGTAGTCCTAGCTCCTCAGGGGGCTAAGGCAGGATGGCTTGAACCTGGGAGTTTGAGGTTACAATGAGTTATAATGGCACCACTGCACTCCAGCTTAGGTGACAGAGCAAGACCCTGTCTCTTAAAAAAAAAAAGTTACCGAACAAACCTGATACAGACAAAAGCTAGGTAAGTTGCCCAAGGTTGAAGAGCTTAGTACATGGTAGAGTTGGTCAAGAAGTCAGCTCAGGCAGTGTGGCTGCAGAGTACAAGCACTCAAGCATCACACTGAACTGCTACTTGATAAAACTGAGCTTCATGTTGGTATCATCTCAGGTGACACTTTGTCGATAATTAAATTTTTACCTTCTTAAACCCTTTTCTGGAATGAATAAGAGTTTAAAGAATTCATTGCTCGAATTCATTCATTGTTTATTCTCTCCAAAATTACTCATTAGCTTATTTAAAATGTTTTTCCCCTACAAAAATAGCCCCCTTTAGGGCATTTATTAACTTTCAAGGGGAATTTAGATCTGTCCTTGTAAAAGGGTGTAAGCTATATTGTGTAAATTTGATGTACAGATATATCAAGCCACCTAAACTGCCCTCAGCTTTGCAGAGTTAGTCATCAGTCTGGCTGACCCTATTGTCAGGGCTAACAGAAGTTGTGTTTCTGTGTCTTATATATGAGTGCTAAATGGTTGTCTGTGTACTTAAGAGTATATAATACTCTTGGCTCAAATAATTAATAGGTCTGTGCAGTTCAGGGTTTGCAGTGCTCATGGCTACTTTGTTGCTGTTAAGCGTTGGTAGCATCGGCCTCAGGAATGGCTTAAGCACAGAGCACAGGGAACGTGTTGATTTGTTTTGGTGATTCATGGGCTTATTACCAATAATAAGAGAAGAAAATAACTGCTTTGGAGGAACTGCAATGAAAACTAACTCATTACTTGGCAACGTTTGGCTCTGTTTTCCCTAGTAAGTTTCACACATTTGAAGGGAACTTCAAAGGGAGAAAAGGAAATCGAGGGGTAGTTGAAGCTAAGCAAAGAGGAGTTTCATCTCATTTGTCTTTTCTTTCTCCATCTCTTACCCCTTATTTAAGAGCATCATTAAAATTGGCCTCACTTTCACATTTCTTCTCATTCTTTCACTTCTTCAGTTGCCTCCTCCAGCCTGTTACGGTTAGCAGAGTTGTTAGTAATGTCACGCTTCCTTGGAATGAAACTCCTTCAAAGGAGCAGGAACTGTCAGATACCTCCTCTGGGAAGCGACTGGGTGAATAGCATCTCACACCAAACTGGTTTTTGCAGCCTTGCTGGCATCTCAGTAATCCTGAATAAACAAATGCTCTGAAAGTGGTTATTTCATTTGCAGTATGACTGCATGACTCACCTCTAAAGCAGGTTTAAAGAACCTCCTAGGCAAAAGCATTAATTAACAGCACACTTAGGTGGGTGTTAGTCCAGAATTGACTGTATTTGCACAGAAGAGCCATAAAAATTGCCAAGTCAGTGGTGGTACATCAAAATGATAATGAGTAGACTTGCCAGCAGCCCTGGAGCAAGGTAAGGAAATTGAGGCAGAAAGAGGAGAGAGACCACATGTGTGTTCTGGTCCTAGGTTAAGTTCTAGAGCTTTCTGGAAGCAGGATTGCTTCTCTGTCAAATGAGTGGTTTGAGCTATAAGTCTAAGCTCTGTCACAGTTTATACCAGGATAAATTGATAAATGGGGGGCGCGGGACGGGGAAGAGGTGAAATACCTTGCCCAGTTCTTGGCCTGTATTAAGTGTTCAATACTCTTAGTTTTCTTTCCTCCCTTTAATTTAGATCCTAACTTGCTCTGAGATAATAGCAGTGGAGTCAGCTTTGTGTGTGGTAGCAAATCAGGTTTCTTTGACTATTATCTGCTTGTCATCTTTATACTTCATTTTCAGTTCCACCTTTTTCAGCCCAGAGTCAGTGGCAAACACTTGAATTCACCCTATCCTGGGTATTTGAACCGAATCACACTCTTCCGGTCCCTGGGAAACCGAGCTAGTAAAGTGTTAGTTTATATGTGAAACAACATCCTCTTCACCCTTGGTGCTACCAGCCAGAGAGTCAAGCACATAAAAACTAAATTCGACAAGGCCAGGTTTGCTGCTTTTAAAGGGCGTCGTAAGCGTAAGCATGATCAAAGCCACTCTTTCAGTTTCTGACAGGGAGACTGTTGGCTTAAATTTCTAAAGTTTACTGCACACAAGATAGTGCTAAAACATTTGAGCTGGTTGGGGTGCCTTAAAGAGGTGCTGGGCAGGCCTCAGTCCTCTGCTCTCCAAATGAATGCAGTGTTAACAAAAAGTTTCCCTAGATCTAAGAGCTCATCCACCAAGGAAATTTTAACTGTCTCCTGCTGCTCTTGTCAGTGGGTGGGAGGCACAAGAAGGAAATTACTTTGATTATCCTCTATTTTCATGGAGCTGTGTGGCACTGAGGGCACTTGGACTTTGATTTGCTTTGTTTCTTCTGTTTTTTTTTTTTTCCTTGTGGTATGTGTTCTTTGTTTTTCTTGTTTGAGTATGCAATGTCTTGAAACTTTATATTATGACAAGATACATTCTTTTGGCCTAATGTTGATATGTAGGTAACGAGGAGGTGGGGGTGGGGGATGAATACTGTAGTCTAAGGAATGCCTTGAAAGCTTGAACCACTGTTGTGAAACAGCCAAAAGAAACAACTAATGAAATGAATCAGACTTCTGAACACATAAAAGCAAAGGGAGAAGAAGTCGTTGCAAGTAATGAGGGGTCCCTCCAGAATTCCCTTTGCCTATACTTAAGAGTTATAGCAATAGGAGTACAGAACTCTGCAAAATTTCCCCATATGAAATTCAGCAGTAAATAAATGGGAAAGGTGAGTAATGCAAGAAATACCAGTTCCTATGAAGTTTGCAGGTTTCGTGGCTATGGTACTTTGAATTTACATTCACTGGCATACCGTAGCTGTTGTCTTCTAAGTATGGACTAAATGAACTTTGAGAATAAACTCCAGCCTTGGGCTGTTGGATATGTTGTCATGTGAAAAGAAGCAAGACTGATTTCTGCCATAATGAATAGCAGAGATGCATTTCAATAAGAGGATTAATATGTCTGCCTTCTATATGGTGAATAGATTTAGTCTGGAATCTTCTATGGTACATGGGCCAAAGAGGGTTTGCACAGGAATCTCCTTCTTTTGACCCCTAGTACTTTACAGTGGCTCTGTTTAACCACAGAAAGGAATTTTATAAATGTTGGAAGAAGAAGATGGCAACTCATAGCCCCTAGACTTATAGTTTTGAATTTGAACATATATATGTTTAGGAAAGAAGTGAAGGTCCTTCTTTGGACACCACATTTTTTGTCAGGCCAGCCATCTGCATGGATGCATGCATGCACCTGTGTGTGCTTTTAAGACAAATACTTTAAATATCTTTGCACAGTTCCTACTGAACATGTAATTAAGACCTTTAGAAGCGATATTGCCCAGCTCTGTCCCAAGTTTAATAAAAAAAAAATTTTGTGGCTACTTAAAAAAATCTTAAAACTATGGCATCACACAAATCTTTCATGCTTCTTTGTTTTGTTTTTTTCTTTTTCTTCTATTTTAGGTCACTCCATCACTTGGCAAGACAATATGACGTTTCTGCCTTGGAAAGGCCAAGTTTAATGAAGAGAAAGAAGAAAAGGAAAAGAAGTTGCTGCAAAACTCGCTGCACCTTGTAAATTCTCTAACTGGACATGAAGGAAGGGGCTGAGGGAGGGGGTGGGATATTCAGTGCAGGTAGCACATGGTTTAAATACGAATGCGTGAACCTGTGATCTAGTCCTTGTCTTGTAATTGTGGATTAATGTCAGTGTGAATCGGCCTCTCAAAGGGAGAGAAGAGCTGGACCTTTTCCCTTGCTGTATCATATTGAGCATTTGATTTCCATGGGCTCCGCCATTTATGTGTAACATTTGAAATGGTTGTCACCTCTCTCTGAGGAGCGAGCTTGAAGTCTCCGTGCCAGCTGCTGCTGGAGATTCAAAGCCCAACCGTGGGTCCAGGAGGGAAGCTGGCTGGGCTGGCTGCAGAATGAGGACCCCTGGACTCTCTGCTCATCTCTAAGGGGTGTGTTCCCTAGGAAGATTTCTGAACAATGGGGACTTGTTGGTAGCCTTTTGGTAGATGTTCCTTTCTATTTATAAGTGACTTTAAACTTTTCCCTTGGCTGTTAAAAAATTTGTTGTAGATTTAGCTATTTATTGTTGGATGCCTGCATGCTGAAACAATGCTTACAGTTGTCTTCACATGTATGGACGTGTGTGAATGGTTGTATGTTTTGCACATTTTGTGGCTGGTGATGTGCTTTGCTGCACAAATATGAAAACTTTTGAGCTACAATTTGGAGTATAACTGGAGGGTGGGTTGGGGCGCAGGGTGGACTTTTTCAATGTCAAGACAGGGAAGGATTACAAGACAAATTGCATCCTACAGATAGAGAAATCGCGGAGATCGCTTTGAATCTTAGACTCACCATCTTTTAATGGGGTTTCATGGGGTAAGGGCATGCTGTTGGGGTGAGGGGAGGCTTCTTTCTGTCCTTCTCCCACCTCCCATCTGATTCACCAAATTCAGTCTCAGCTGCTGAAATTTGGAAAGGACCAAATTGCTTTACAGTTTTTTTTCCTTTGTGTAATATCCTGAAATCCTGGAAAATTCTGTGGAATAGTTCTGTATATAGAGCACAGGTGAAGACATTGTCCGAAGTTTATTTATTTATCTATTTATTACCCTATAAGAATGCTTTGCCATAACCACAGCTAATGGGAAAAACTGAAACATCACAGATGTAAATTAACTCACTGATCAGATTTGCTTGACCTGGACTCGTTGTCTGTTCTTGCTAAACAATTTAGTAAGTGCTAGAAGTTCTCCAAGACAATATTCACATTGGTACAATGTATACTTCAGTGCTCACCCTTAGGTAAATCTCTCAAAAAATAAATAACTCTTTGGTGCACAAGTGACACATTTGG
This sequence comes from Indri indri, assembly GCA_004363605.1. Lineage (NCBI taxonomy): Eukaryota > Metazoa > Chordata > Mammalia > Primates > Indriidae > Indri > Indri indri. The sequence goes on along the minus strand of RJWJ010020468.1, from coordinate 2,864 downwards.
CCACAAAACACCAAAGAATTGTAAGCAGTGGCCCCTGTTGAGAAGTTTTCCGGTGGAATTCGGAATCAGTTGTGAATACATTCTTTGCTAGTCGGAGTGCTTGTTTACTAAGCATGTGCCGTGGTAGGTGTTAGTGCTAGTCTCAATTAGGTGCTTCCTCAGAGGTGTGGGGGAAGACCAGAGTTTGCAACTCGAACTGCTTTCGTGAATGTTTCTCGCATTGCTGTATTTTAGAAAATAGGGTTAAGACTGATAACCTTTCACATCGTGAGTTTGTTTGCATTGTCTAATGACAGATAAATCCTTAACATTTCTCTCCACCTTAGTACTTTAGACTAATTGTACTTGTCCGTCTGTGCCATGAATAAGTGCGCTATAGTTGGACCAAAATAAAATGAGCTGTTGGAAGAAAAGAATCACAATACTTTCCAGCAGTCAGTCCCTGGTTCCTAGATGTGTTCTAAGCAATGCAAATGTCTAATCGTACCCTGGCGGCATAGTCGGTGTGGTTATATTGTAGCAGTTACAGCTCTGTAGTTTATGATGCAAATCTGCCAAGAGATGTATGTGTCACTGCATGGCTTCTGAAAGCAGGATGAATTTTCTGCAGCTGTTTCAAAGTTGTGGTCTGTCCTTGAATCCTCTATTAATTACTTTGTGTGAGCCAGAGGGAGCCTCGGTAAGGGTGGGCCCCCAGCCTGCAGGGAACTTTCTGGACTCCTGTTCTTTGAATTGATGCAGGCATTTGGTCTCACTACTTGACCATTCTCACCCTGTGAAACGTCCCACACTTTGAAGCAAATACAATTCACAGCACAGTACACACAAAAACCTTGGCATAAGACAGAGAAGGTTCTTCTTATTTTGTGGACTGGTTGCTGTAGAAACAGACAACAAAGGGCAGCCTTCCACTTCTGGTATAATTGTGTAGCCCCTTTTCTCTGGGCTTGACACCTGTCTGAATAAGAGTGATTAGAGCTGCATAATATCCCTCTCTTGGCTGTTGAATATGTGGTTCACGTACAAAACTGTGTAAGTTGAAGTAAAATGTTCGTGTTCATGTGTACTTGTTTGCTACTACTACATTTTTGAGGTTTTGTAAAACTGTTATTTTTTTTTTCACAATGTGAAACTGAAGGTCAATAAATTATTAGAGATTTTCTCTTCATTGTGTGTGGTGGTCTCGTCTTTATTTGACTACTATGTAATTTTGGGCGGCACTGTAAACTTGGGCCTTGTCTTGTTTAATCAAAGGAGGATCATTTCAAATATTTTCCGAATGTGCTTTATTTCACCATTTAGTCACATACATTTATTAAAGTAATTTTGCACATTAAATAAAACTTTTGACCTTTAGAGCATCTTGTTAAGCAAAGCGAAACACCTCATCTATAGATTTATTTATAGCTTGGGATATAAAAAGTCAGATAACATGATATTAAGATAGCATATTCTATATTAGAATGAATTTAGTTTTGAAATCCTTATATGGGTTATATTTTGATAGAAAGCTGTTAGAGAAGGGGCTGGAGTTCAATCCTCTTTTCATCTGCTGACATCTGCTTTAGAAATCTTTTAAAGTAAGTGGAAATATGTGCATATTATTTCTCTATTGGTACAGAAAAGCACAAGTTGGTAAGCTTGGCTTCTAAGTTGACAGCCGTCCTTCCTGGCCCTGCATGAGGCCAAATGAAGCCTCCTGTCCCCACCTCAGGATGGCTTCATGTCACACTGAGATGCTCCTTTTATCACTTGTGTCAGACCCCTCATTGTTTTAGTGTGCAGAGCAATGTTGGGCATAATCTTTTCTGGATGGAAAATAAATACTACCTAATTGGAACTCTAGGAGAGCTCACAAGTAGGCATAATGCAATTATAGCCTTTGGACTTTGACCAAGATGCCAGAGCAGATGCCTTGGGTTTGACAGAAAGATCATTTGGTTCCGTGCTGCGTGAGGCTGGTCTAGAGCCAAGCCTTTGGGAACAAGTGTCTGAGTGCTCAGATTCCAAGTGCACAGAGCTGAGGACCCGTGGAAACCCTGTTGATGACGTCGTATGTATGACACCAAATGATGAAAGAAGGGAAGGTTTAGCAGTGAGGAGTCGACGGATGAGGGATTTGGACTCTCGGAAAAGTCTTGATGTTAATCCCTAGAAGGATTTAGAATGATTCCTGTAGACATGATTGTGAACAGAACTTTCATTCTCTGGAGTTTTTATCATCTCAGTTGGGGACTAGTAGATAGACTTAAAAGATACTTCAAATTCTTAATTTTCATTCATTTGGAAATTTCATTTCATTCGGACATTCGGATCACCCCAAACAGTGGCTGTGTCAATTTGGATTACCTTTGGCTACATGAAATCTGACAACAGCAGGGAAACTATTAGGAGATTGGCAGTCCAGGGCTGGGACAGTTCCCCCTACAAGGCCGTCAGTGGTCTTGGGCTGTTCTGTTTCTGCTCTACCATCCTGTTCTTGGGCCTCAGTCCTCTAGCTCGCAGAATGGCTGCTATACTGCATGGCATCACATCTGCTTACCAGGCTGCAAAGCTGGAGGCAGACACGGGAAAGGGCCCATGCCAGAGGACAGTCCCTTTTTCTTGGAATAGTAATAGTTTACCCAAACGGCTCACCTGGGAGACTTGCACTTATCTCTCAGTGGCCAGAACTAGGTCATGTGAACTTTCCAGGCTTTAAGAAAGGCCAAAAGGGAAGCATGTTGCCACCCCACTTTAGTAATGCGATTTTGTTAGTGAGGGAAAAAAAGGGAAAACAGACACTGGATGGGCAACTACATAGATTATCCATTGCAGTACATGGGTTTATCTAGCATGGGGAATAATCAAAGAGTCATTGTAAA
>RJWJ010020467.1:0-29025 GCA_004363605.1 Indri indri | reverse complement strand
TGGCGGGGAGGGACTGCTCTCAGGTCTCGGGGGACAATCCCACCTGGCTCTGCACCCCTGGCGGGGAGGGACTGCTCTCAGGTCTGTGTGGATGACCCCACCTGGCTCTGCACGCCTGGCGGGGAGGGACTGTTTTCAGCTCTGGGGGGACAATCCCACCTGGCTCTGCACCCCTGGAGGGGAGGGACTGCTCTCAGATCTGGGCGGACGACCCCACGGCCCGCAGTGGCATGTACACCATCCAGCCAGAGGGGACCAGCGCCCCCTTCCAGGTGAGCAGCCCATCCAGGGGCACCGCCCGACAGCGTGGGGGCCCCAATGACCAATGAGATGTTTTGTGCCCATCGGTTTGGCAAAAACAAGAGGTACTAATATTTGTGGTTGGCGAGAAAAGCCCGTCTCTGCCGGTGGCGCCCTGGCTTCCTCCCGACCCACCTGGGCACGGGAACGTTTGCTGAGCGCTGTTCATAATCTGGAGGGGCCGGGGACCTAAATGTCCACCCCTGTGGGAATGAGCAAAGAACTCGTGGCACTGCGGTGTTTACAGACCAGAAAGGCCCCTGATGACTGGCAGGAGAGGGGCCCAGGACAAGAAGTGAAGGGAACAGAGCAGCACAAAGCGGAAGGAAATGACAGATGTCACCTGTGGGCGGGGCCTGGGCGACACTGTGGTCTTCACCCATTTCTGGAAGTTTGAATTTCTATTACTGTACATGCTCGCAGTACACTGGTAAGCAGAAGAACAGTAAGGCAGCACTGTTCAAATAAAAAGTGCTTGGGGGAGCGGGACCGCCCTCTCCGAAGGGAGAGAAAGGGCAGGCCGCCTGGACAGGCCAGGGCAGCGACTGCCTGTGTCCGCGCCAGGTTCTGTGTGACATGCATGAGGACGGTGGCTGGACGGTGATTCAGAGTCGAGACGGGGCAGGGAGAAGCCCGTGGACTTTGAGAGGTGCTGGCAGGAGTACAAGCAGGGCTTCAGAGACTTGGGAGGTAGGAGGCTGTGCTGCCCACGGGGCACCGGGTTGTAGCTTGGTCCCCTCCAGGAACTCGGGGCGGCAGCAGGGGCCCTCGAATACATCAAGCAGGACCAGGCAGGGGTGGGGGTGGGGTGCAGGCCCGAGCCCGATGCCCACTCCTGCAGGTGACCACTGGCTGGGGCTGGAGCACATCTCGGACCTGACCTCCCAGCCGGGCCTGCGGACCAAACTGAGTGTGGACTTGCAGGACGTGGACAACCTCACGCTCTGGGCCCACTATGACAACTTCCACGTCGACAACGAAGACCAGTCTTACCGGCTGACCCTGGGTCTGTACTCAGGGAATGCTGGTGAGTGCTGGGAGGGCAGGGGCTCTTCTGGCCACCTCCATTGCCGCCAGGGGACTCTCTGTTCCTGAGATGCTCTAGCAGGCTGGGAGTGGGGGTACTTAAAAGAGGCCAGGACGGGGAAGGGAGGTTGGGACCTCAGAGACCCCGAACTTCCCCAGCCTCCACCCTGGGAAAGGCTGTTGCTCTCCAGGTGCCTGCCCGGGGGTCCCAGGAGCCATGCCATCACTGAGCCCACGACCCACACCGTGCAGGGATGCGTTCTGGGGCCACAGTGACAACCAGGAGGGCAGTGCCTTCAGCACACTTGAACGCGACCGTGATGGCTGCACACACTGCGTGGACGGCGCCCGCATCTTCGCCAGCTGCAGCCGCGATCGCTCAGGCACCGGCTGGTGGTACAGCAACTGCGGCCAGGCTGTCCTCAACGGGCCGTGGCCAGGGTACGCAGGGGCCCCATCCGGCCTATGCTGGGCCGTGGGCAGTGACAGGCAGGCCCTGCGTGCCACCACGCTGCGCATTCACACCACGCAGACCTACGGGGCCTAGGCACCAGCTGACATCAGGTGGGGGAAGCCTTGCTCATTAAATGTTCACGCCCTGCTGTCTGCTGCTGCCTCATTCTGTGTCGGGATGGGGAAGGGGCTGGCTCAGCTTCCACTCAGCCCAGCCACTTGTCCCCTGGCTAGGAGCAGGCACCCTGGAGGGCTTCTTGGAGCTCAGTGGTGAGGCCAGAAGCCCCGTCACAGGGTTGAGGAGAGCCTCTGCTCGTCCACACTGACCTGCTGGGACCCTGACCACCGATACTCATGGACCCTCAATAACCCACTCCCACTGGATTCCAGAGTGTAGACAGGATTGATCGGGGGGGGGGGCGAAGAAATGGGTCAGGAGGGCCCAGGGCCTGGGAAAGAGGAAGGCGTAACGCCAGGCTCTGCCCAGGTCTCGCATGGCAGTTACAGAGCAAGACGCTGGAAACCAAGGCAGGAAGGTCCACCAGCAGGCCAGGTGGGGAAGACCCCAGAGAGGATGGGCCTCGGGGCGCTCCTTGAAGGGCAGGGCCGCTGCCTGCTGCAGGAGAGGGCTGTGGGCCGAGCACCCACTATTCCCTAGTCGTCACGATAGGGACCTCACCACGCCGTCCCCTCTGCGGAAGGTAGCAAGGGATTTAGCGAGGTCACTGCCCCGCAGGGGCAGAGCTGGGTTCACACAGGGCCTTGGAGGTCCAGCTGTGGCCCCAGGAGAAAGTTCCAGACGTGGCTCTGTGAAGTGTAGAATCGAGGGATTGCCGGAATAAAGAGTAGGCCAGGGAGGGCGGCGGCAGAGTCTGCGGACCGGGAGTGGGAGCTGTCCCATCCTCCTCTCACACTTCAAGTTGGAATCAATAAAGGCTGTCTCTACTGTAGTGAAAAACAGGGTAACCCAGCCAGGAGGGAGCTGGTGTGTGTCCAGGATCCCTGGGCCCAGCTCAGGGTCTCGGGTTTTACATCAGGACCAAGGTGGGGAGGAGATTGGAAGGGGGTCAGCTCAGGGCGGGCTGAGCTCGTTCACTCGGTCACATCCACCCCAAACTCCTGTGTTCGCCCCACCCTAGCCCTCCTGGGGTGTCTCTAAGCACTGGGCGCTGGGGGAATTGGAGCCCCAGTCAAGTTTCTGCCCTCCTAAGACTGCAGGTGAGAGGGACACAAGACACAGGGAGGTAAGGAAACGAGATCATTTCAGAGAGAAGTGCAGGGCGAGGGAAACCCCAGGGTGGCAGGAGGCACTGATGGGAAGGCGCCCGCGGGGGCATGGGACCCGGTGCGCATGCTCAGTCAGCTCCGGGCGGGCCTCGCCCCAGGAGGGCGCCGGCCAGAGCCTCGTCCACGCTCTGCTTTGGCCTCTCCCTGGAGCTCTTCAAGGTGCAGAACTGTCCCCATGCATAGTCTCAGGTGGCCAGCCCCTACTGAGTGCCTACTGGTCCCAGGAACACTGTCAGCTGTGGGTCACTGTCATGCAGCGCAGCCGCTGACCCTGAGCCGGCTCTGTCCCTCCTTCCCGGTGCACGGCCAGCCGAGCAATGCAGGGCGGACCCTCAGCGCGGCGGGGGCTGGGGCTGGGGCTGGCCCTGGCTCCGCCCTGAGCTGGGGAGCTCGCCCGGTGGCCTTTGGGGGCACATCACTCATGTCACCGCACTTGGAGCAGTGCGGACCGTCACGAGTCACCCGGGTCGGACCTCCAGGAACTTGCTGGGCCGTTACGAAGTCATTCTGGGATGTCCCTCCAGCGGTCACCCCAGGCCCCTCTGGCCCGTCCATCTCTCTGCTGCGATCCCGGGGACCCCGCGCCGGGCGCGAAGAACGCGCAGCCCCAGGGCAGGACGCACGCAGGCTCAGCCTCCCACCGCGCGTGCGCCAGAGGCCGGCCCGACGGGTGGGCGGAGGCGGCAGCCAATCAGAGCCAGGCCCCTGGGGGCGCGGCCCGCGCAGGCGCGACGGGGGCCTCTGCCCGCTGGCGATTGGGCGGCGGGCGCGCGGGGCGGGGCGCGGCGCGCGGGCTTCCGCCAGGAGCGGCGCCGCTGATGGCCGCGCGCAGGGCCGGGCTCGGGGCTCAGCTCGGGGCTTCGCTCGCGGCCGCCCGCGCCAGGTCGCTGACCCTCGGCCGCCACCGCCCGCCGCGCGCGCCCTGCCGCAGCGCCGCCATGGAGCCCGCTCCGCGCTGGCTGGCGGGGCTGCGCTTCGACAACCGCGCCCTGCGCGAGCTGCCCGTGGAGGTGCCGCCGCCGGGCCCCGAGGGCGCTCCGTCCGCGCCGCGGCCCGTGCCCGGGGCCTGCTTCAGCCGCGTGCGGCCCGCCCCGCTGCGGCAGCCGCGCCTCGTCGCGCTGTCGGGGCCCGCGCTGGCGCTGCTGGGCCTGGGCGCGCCGCCCGCCGCCCGCGAGGCCGAGGCCGAGGCCGAGGCCGCGCTCTTCTTCAGCGGCAACGCGCTGCTGCCGGGCGCCGAGCCGGCCGCGCACTGCTACTGCGGCCACCAGTTCGGCCAGTTCGCCGGGCAGCTGGGCGACGGCGCCGCCATGTACCTGGGCGAGGTGTGCACGGCGGCCGGCGAGCGCTGGGAGCTGCAGCTCAAGGGCGCGGGCCCCACGCCCTTCTCCAGGTGGGCGCTTCCCCAGGTGGGCCCTTCCCGGGGCGGGCCCTTCCCCAGGTGGGCCGCAGGGCGCCGTCCCGCCCCACGAAGAGAAGAGGCGCAACCGGGACGGTGCCCTGAGGCCAGGGCGGGAGGACGGAGGCTGGGGCTGGGCGGCCAGCGCCGCCGCCCCTCGGACCGGCCCGGTGCGCGGGTCCCGCTGCCCCTCCGGGAGGTGGAGCGCCACGTTCCCCTCTGAGAGCGCCGCGCAGACGGCCGCCCGTGCTCCGTTCTCGTGAGCGCGCCAAGGACTGTGGAGTCCCTTGCACGAGTCGCGCGCGCTCGCGCTTTGCCGGTTTACTGGACGCCAGTCCGGCCGCAAGGTGCTGGGAGAGGGGTGGTGGCTGCCTGTTGTCAACATGCCCTGTCACGTGCTTCCTTCACAGAGGCCTGTTTGGGGCCTGGGGGACTCTTCAGACCCCCGCCCCCGTGGACATTCGTAGGGGCCAGTCCTGCTTGACCCCGAGGGGAGGTGGACCACGTTTACATTCCTGCGTGGGGCACACAGGTGGTCCGTAGCAGGACAGCCAGGCCCAGGTAGCCCGTCCCACGTGCCTTCCTGCCTTCTGTGTACAGACAGCACTTAGATCTGTTTTGCTCTTTTCCACTAAACAGTTCATATACTTAATCCACGTTCTTTAAATGCTTGTTGAATGACTAAATAAATACAGGTAAGCTGGCATTTTATGTTCAACAAATTTCTAAATCCATCTCCCATCTGGCCACTCCTGTGCTCTCACCCTGTCCCTCAGCACCCCCTCTGCCGGGCTTCACGTCCCAAGCCAGATCCCCAGACTAACTGGCTCCTCCTCAGCCCCCCGTCTCCAAACCTTCCCGTCTGTGTCTGGAAAGTTTACTGAGTGCAGCCTGCTTAGAGTTCTCTGCACCAGGGGCCAACAGGAGAGTCTCTGAGCCTTGGGATGTGTGATTGCTTCTCAGCCTGGGGCCTGCTGCTTCCGTGGGCATCTTTATGTTTTCATTTTAATGATAAGTTACAAAGGCAAGCCTTTTTGTGAGAGTAATTTGTTGGAAGATATTTTCTATATTTGAAGACTTGAGTTTTAAATTAAGTCAGTGTGTCCAGACCTGAGGTCTGCTAGAATCTTTTTTCCTTTAAAAAGAAAAGGGGGCTGGGTGCAGTGTCTCACGCCTATAATCCTGGCACTTTGGGAGGCTAAGACAGGAGGATTGAGGCCAGGAGTTCAAGACCAGCCTGGGCAACACAGCAAGAACCTGTCTCTGCAAAAACAATTTTTTTTTTTAATTAGCCAGGCACAGCCATGGTGGCACACGCCTGTAGTCTAGCTACTCAGGAGACTGAGGTAGGAGTTCACTGGAGCCCAGGAGTCAGAGGCTGCAGTGAGCTGTGATGACACCACTGCACTCCAGCCGCGGCAACAGAGGGAGACCCTGTCTCCCAAAAGAGAAAAAGAAAAGGGTCCTTTGACCCTTACTCGGACCCTTCTTATAACTCTCCCCCCATGTGTCCCACTGTCCCTGGCCTCAACAGTTCTCCAAGATTGAGTCTAAAGTCTGTAGTGGCTATGAGAAGTAAGACTTATGCAATGAGAACTATAAAACATTGCTGAAAGAAACTGAAGAAGACATAAATAAATGGAAACAAAGCCCATGTTTATGGATTGGAAGACAATTTTTTTAGGAGACATAGTCTTGCTCTGTCACCCAGGCTGGAATACAGTGTCATAATCACAGCTCACTGAAGCCTGGAACTCCTGGGCTCAAGCGATCCTCCTGCCTCAGCCTCTCAAGTCGCTGTGATCACAGGGTGAGCCACTGCACCCAGCTCGAAGAACTGATGTTGTTAAATTGCCCATACCACCCAAAGTGATCTACAGATGCCATGCCATCCCTGTCAAAATCCCAATGATGTTTTTTTCAAAAATAGAAAAACCCATCCTAATGTTCATATGGAATCTCAAAGGGACCCTGAATAGCCAGCACAATCTTGTAAAAGAAGAACAAAGTTGGAGAACTCACACTTCCTGACTGAAAACTTACTACAGAGCTACAGTAATCAAAACAATGCGACACTGACAAAAAGACAGCTACACAGACCACTGGAACAGAGAGCCCAGGAATAAGCCCTCGTTTATAGGGACAAATGATTTGTGACCATGGTGCCAAGACCATTCAGTGGGGAAGGGACAGTCTCCTCAACAAGTGCCGCTGGACAACTGGATATCTGCATGCACAGGAATTAAGTTGGACCCTCACCTTACACCGTGAACAAAAATCACCTTGATGTGGGTGAAACAAACGTAAGAGCTAACACTAGAAAACTTAAAAAGAAACCTAAGAGCAAATCTTCATGACCTTGGGTTTTGGCAGTGATTTATTGGATGATCATTTTTTGCCACAAAAATGGACAAATTAGACCACATGACAAATGTGCATAAAAAGACACTCTCAAAACTCAACAACAAAAAAAAACAATTCAAAAAGGGGCAAAGTACTTGACATTTACTCAAAGACTTATATAAATGGCCGATAAGCGTATGAAAAGATGCACAGCTTCACTAATGTTTCGGGAAATGCAAATCAAAACTACGATGAGACACCACCTCACACCTCATAGGGTGGCAATTATAAAGATAAGTGTTGGTGAGGACGTGGAGAAACTGCAAGCCCTGTGCACTGCTGGTAGGAATGTAAAATGATACGGCCACGGTGGAAACCCTGTGGCGCTCCCTCAAAAAGTTAAACACAGAACTGCCGTGTGACCCGCACTCCTGCCGGATACATCCGCAGAAGAATTGCAAGCCGGTCTCCAGGAGACACCTGTACGCCCACGTTCACGGCAGCATTCTTGATGATAGCCAAAAAGTGAAAAAGACCCCGAGCGCCCATCTGCTGATGAATGGATAAACAAAATGTATGTGCAAACAATATCATTCAGCCTTAAAAAGGGAGAAAATTCCAACACCTGTTACAACACGGATGAGCCTTGAGGACGCTGCGGAGAGAAGGGAGCCAGGCACGGAGAGACCAGCGCTGTGTGGTGGGTGTGTGTGATGCACCCGGGTTGCCAGGGCTGGGACGGGGGGTCGGGGGGGGGGGGAATTGGGAGTTAATGTTTAATGGGGACAGTTTCAATTTCACAAGACCGAAGGATTTCTGCAAATATGCGGCGGTGATGGTTGTGCAATATTAAGAATGTATTTCATACCACCGACGCAAACACTTAGAAATGGTTTAGATGGTAAATGTTATGTGTCCTTGACCACGATAAAACAACTGAAAAAGAAGGGATCAGTCATTCGACCCTTACTCAGGCCCCACGTACCTCCCCCCAGTGTGTCCCAGGGTCCCTGGCCTCAAAAGTTCTCCAGGACTTGAGGCCAAAGTCCACAGTGGCTGTGAGTGGCCTGAGGCCAGTCCTGCAGGAGCACACGGTGTGGGTTTTGGGGAGCGTTTCCGCCGCCTGCTGTGGGTGCTGGGGCGTTGGGACGGCCCCCCCTGGCTGGTGCAGAGGAGCTCCTTCCTTGTGGAGCCACCTGGGGGCGCCAGTGCCGATGCACGGAGGGGCCGTCAGCTGTGTCCACCCCCGGGCCTCCGCCCTTGCTGTGCGGCCACATCTGGTCTGGCCAACAAGACTGCTTGTTTCAGGGTTGTTTTCGCCAGACTCAGGACCAGCTCTGGCCGTGCCGGCTTCACTGGCTCCAGGCTTAGCGTGGCATCTAGCTGGGCTGAGGGCTGATCCCACAGCCAGGGAGGGGTGGAGCCACAGGACAGGTGACCTTGGCCCTTCAGGCCCTGGCACCGTTCCTCGCACACTCCAGGAGGAGACAGGCGGAGAGCAGGTGGGACTGAGGTTCCCCTGGGCCCCTGGCCCGGGCCGGTGCAGTCCCAGAGCAGCCTTGTCACACCTGAGAGCCTATGGTGACTGCCTGGCCAGGCCAGGTGTGCAAGGTGTGGCTCACACTCGGGCTCCCAGGCAAGGGTGTGGCAGGTCCAGGTGCGCCCTGTCGCGCCTCCGCTCGGCCTAGGCGTCCGGGCATGACGGAGGTCATGCACGTTGTCTTCCTGGGAGTTTTTATTCTTCAGAGAAACGTTTCTAAGTTGTCGCAGGTGCCTTCTTGCCCGGGAGGGTCCTGGACACTGCTGCGTCCCAGCCCGGGTCTGGCCGCAGCGCCACGCTCGCTGCGTGGGTTCGCTTGGGGTCAGCGTGTCCAGCCTGCCCCTCACCAGGAGGGGCTGAACGTGAGGCCCGCCCAGGCCGCCGCTCTGCGGGGCCACCACCACTTTCCGTTTTTATATTCTGCTTTTCGTTTTTCTGTCAATAAAAATTCTCTTGTTTTTTAAAAACCCAAATGCTGGCATTGTCCAGAAAAATCTAACAGGTTTACTTATCGTTGTCGTAAGTCGAACTGCCAAGACTCGTTCACGGAGCATTTCAACCTGTGTTCCTGCTTTACGTCCCCACGTTTATGTTAAAAATTCACATACAAATGAAAATGGAAAAACTGCAATACCTGCTTCTGTCCCGCTCGGCATGGCCGGCACGCAGGCTGGCGTCTTCAAACGGCCAACCAGAGAGGCCTCCAGGCCCCCGCGTGGAGTCCTGAGCACCGTCTGGCACCAGAGGCCGGAAGGGGCGATCGCGAATGAGAAGTGCAGCGCGTTTCTGAGAACGGCCCGGGCGACGGTGCTTCGCCCTCCAGCAGAGGGCGCACTCTTGCCAGTGGCTTCTGTGGCCAGTGGCTTCCCGAGTGCTTTGCTGCGCTGTGCGGGCCAAGCAGTGGACACCCCCGTGCCCCTGCTCCTGCCGTTGGAGCCGGCGAGCGAGGGGCAGCGCTGGCGTTGGAGACATGGCGTGAAGCGGCGGCTGGGAACACCGGCTTTTTTTGTAAAGATAGAGAATCGGTATGAACGAAAGGTCAACCCGTACGAGGCTGTCAAGTGGAATCCCCACAGCCTTCCCAAGCCTGCTGCAGAAGCCCAGGCCGCCGCGTGCAGAGCCCTGTCGCGTGTGAAGGCGCCCTCGAACCGCGTGTGCTCGGCGCCTTGCCCCTCCCCCTGCACTGCCCCCCTCTGGCCCAGCACTGGGAGCCTCTGCCCTGGGCCCACCTGCCGCCCCAACCCCTGCCCGGGTTCCCGTCCCGCCCTGCGGTGTCTGAGAACAGGGCAGAGGGCGTCGACTGTACTCTGAGGGGCACCTGCTTTGTGTCTGCTTCCTCATGGGTGGTTTTCAGTGTGTACTGCAAACAGTGCTGGTGTGCACGTGTGGGTTCCCATGTTTTTGTAAAACACGCCCACACAAACAGAACTGCAGGCCCAAGGGTGTGCTGGGAGCTGCTGGGTCTCTCCCGGGAGGCCTCGGGCTGGCTCTGGCGGCTGGGCTGTCCTCAGTGTGACTTGTCCCAGCCACGGGCCAGCGCGCTGTAGTGGCTGCCAGACTGGGCGACGCTGGGGCTCACGGAGTGTGGAGTCATCCAGAGCGTCTGTGGGGATGTCAGTGCGGTTTTAAGGAGCTTTCTTCTGTCCATTCGCTGCCCTGAGTCTTGGTGTGGGGCGGGCTCCTGGCCCGGCCTGCACGGTGAACTCTCGTGTTTGATTTCAGACAGGCTGACGGGCGCAAAGTCCTGCGGTCCAGCATCCGAGAGTTCCTGTGCAGCGAAGCCATGTTCCACCTGGGAATCCCCACCACGCGGGCTGGGGCCTGCGTCACGTCCGAGTCCACGGTGGTGCGCGACGTGTTCTATGATGGTAATCCAAAATATGAACAATGCACAGTTGTGTTGCGTATAGCTTCTACTTTTATAAGGTAATGCCGGGGTCTTTAGGCCTGTGTGTGTGCACTTGCTTGCGGAGTCAGGAGATTTGCGCTTACGCAGCTAGAACCTCTCGTAGAAGCAATAAACCGAGTGACGGCCCTGGCCCCTTAGAGAGTCGGGCCTGTCCCTAGAGCAGTCTCAGAAGCAGACTGTCCACGAAGTGGATGCTTCCCGCCCGCTGGAGAGATTCACAATGCGAAGGCACGTGGCTTCCTGGCTCGGGGTCCTGCCCCGTGCGTGGACGGTTGTGCCCACGGTCCCCGTCCAGGCCCTGGTCGCAGCCGGCAGGAGCGGGACGCCTCGAGGCACCAGACAGGGCTGCGGGAGCTTGGGCACCAGAGGGGAGCCCCCAGGCGGCACTTCCTGGGAGGGTCTGCAGAGTGTGGGGTTCCAGGAAGGCACATGGACCTGCTCACACGTGACCAAGGAAACGGCCTCACTCAGCACCTCACCCGCGTGGCGTGTCCCAGTGCCCGGCTGCCATCCTGGGGATGGCCAGTGCTGGCTGGTGTGGACGCCCTTGGGGCTGGCTCCTATCCTTGACGGGAGCCTGGCATCCAACACCTCCTCAGTGCCGACTGCCTGGACCGAGTACCCAGAGGTCCTCGTCAGTCTTGGGCCTCTCCTGACCTGCCAGGGCCGCCCGTGCCTGAGGTGACTGTGTTGGTCTCTGGGGGAGGGGACCTGCCTGACCCCGGGAGAGCCCCCTGCACAGTGGCCAGTGGGCACTTCAACGTGGGCCGTCTGTGTCTTGCGCAGTATTGAGAGCGTTCCTGGCTTCTGCCCACCAGTTGCCAGTAGTGACCCCGGCTGTGACAATGAAAACATGTCCAGACGCCGGCTGAGGTCCCCTGGGGGACAGTCACCTGGTTGAGAGTGCCACTGACCACTCCTGACACAGTGTCCCTTGCAGCTGGCCCTGCCCCCCCCCCCAGGGTGCCAGATAGGCTGCGTCCATCCCTCCGCATGGAAGGACGCACAGCCTGCAGGGACAGGCCTTGGTCCGTGCTGGATGCCGATGGGAAACGCGTCTGTATTGGTCTAGACCCAAGATACGTTTTGGTTGCTTGTTTGCTTTTGTTTTGATCAAGCTTCTCTTCCTGCTGTAGGGCTACAAGATCTAGTGGCCGTAACTTTTTCTTTTTTATTTTCACAAGGGGCTGGGGGCTGTTGACCTACTGAAAACTCAAGTCTTCCCTCCAGGTTCGGATCCTTTGAGATTTTTAAGTCCGCAGACGAGCACACGGGGCGTGCGGGCCCCAGCGTGGGGCGGAACGACATCCGCGTGCAGTTGCTGGACTACGTGATCAGCTCCTTCTACCCCGAGATCCAGGCCGCCCACGCCGGCAACAGGGTGCAGAGGAACGTGGCCTTCTTCCGGGAGGTGGGTGGGCGCTGGTGCCCTCGCCTGCTGCGGAGCACACGGTCGTTTTGGCTGATGGACAGAGCCGTTGCCCGGAGTCCTCTCCCTGGGACTCGTGGGCGGACTTCTCCCAAAGCCCAGGGTCACGGGCTCAGTGGCGTTGACAGGCCCTGTGTCTGCTCTCGTGCCCGGGGGGCCTCAGCAGGCGGGAGAGCGTTGCAGGGAAACAGTCAGCTTGGGGGACGCACTGCTGGGTGCTGGGCGCCCCGAGGGTCAAAGCTCACGGCGGCCCCGACCACACACACCCCGGAGCAGCACAGGGCTTTGATTTGGGGGAGACGCTGACTGTCCCAGCCTGGGTCTCGGCCCAGCCCCCCCAGCTGTCAGGCGTGGTCCCTGCCCCACAGACGGCACACCCGTTCCCCCCGACCTGACCTCCTCCTTTTCGAAGGTCGCCCAGAGTGCAGTGGGGGGACCCGGCCTCACCTGGTCAGCTGGGGCTGCAGCGCCGGTGGGCGGAGCTGATGGGGGAAGGCTCAGGCTGCGTGGGGGTTGGGGGCTCGGACCACTCGGCTCACCAGGGCTGGGTGTGGGCCCATTTCACCGTGCGGCTTGGGGGTGGCAGTGAGCGCCAGGCAGGGATTTGTGGGGCTCCGTCCTGCGCGGGTCAGTCCCTCCACCCCCACCGTGGCCCACTCCGTGTAGGCGAGTGATGGGGCCGCAGGGTGCCGGGAGGGCCGGCGGGGCTCCGCCTCGTGCTCTGGCACAGACGTGGCGGGGTGGCCTGAGCCTTGGTCTGCCAGCGAAGCAGGACAGTGCTGACCAACTCCTGGGGTGTCCACGGCCTCCCAGGAGGCGACGTGTGTGCAGGGCCTGTGCTCAGTGAGGCACCTGGCGTCCGGGTGGGCACGGGGTCGCGGGGCCCTTGGGTGCAGCCCTGCGTCTTGGGCTCCTGTTCTCGAGGTCCTGCTGGTGCTGGGCTGTGTAGGGGCTGCTGTCTGGTTCGGGGTCGAGTGAGCAGGGCTGTTGGCCAGACCCTGGCCCTAGTGGCACCAGAGGGGAGGTGGGCACAGTGACCTGCACCAAGGACAGGTTTTGCCCAGCGACGTGGTAACTTCCTTCCTTGCTTCCACGGGGTCTTCCTGCTGGGCCTGAGGCTGGGGAGTGTCAGGGTTCCCTCACGTTTCTGGTTTGGGTAAGGCCAAGTTTGTGAGCACATGAAGGAACAGACGGTGTCAGTGGGGATTGGAACCCACACATTCCAACTCACTCGGAAAACTTTCTCCTTTCCTTACAAAATATTCTCGTCTCCCCCACGGTCGAGATTACAGAAGATACTGGAACAGGCCCCTGGAAGTCCCCGGAGAGTGAGAACTGCTCAGAGAGGCGCAGCTAGTCCGGGGTGGGAAGGAGGGCGGGAGGCTGCCCTCGCTCGGGACGAGAGAGGGCGGGGCCCACGGGAGGGAGCAAACAGCCTCTGCCCTGCCCCAGGTGACGCGGCGCACGGCGCGGATGGTGGCTGAGTGGCAGTGTGTCGGCTTCTGCCACGGTGTGCTCAACACCGACAACATGAGCATTGTGGGGCTCACCCTCGACTACGGGCCCTTTGGCTTCCTGGACAGGTGAGTAGCCTGGGCCAACCCAAGAACCAGCCCCTGGGGGTGGCAGGGAGGAAGCCGAGCGTCTGTGACATTTTGTTCTGTGTTTGGTTCTCCTCAGCAAGGCCTGGTCAGCTGTTCCTGGGAGTAGAAACCCCCTGGAGGGTTCTGAGCAAAGCAGCGTGCGCTGTCTTAGCATTTTAAAAAGGGCCCCTCCGCTGCTGGGTTGAAAATGGAGTGAAAGGCTGGCCAGGTGGTAGTGGGTTAGCAGAACTTACCAACACTCGTGTCACCAGAGTTGGTGTGCAACCCCCGCTGCTCAATTTGGCTATTAAAAATGATAATTTTAGGCCAGGCATGGTGGCTCACGCCTGTAATCCTAGCACTCTGGGAGGCCGAGGCGGGTGGATCGCTCAAGGTCAGGAGTTCGAGACCAGCCTGAGCAAGAGCGAGACCCCGTCTCTACTAAAAAAATAGAAAGAAATGATCTGGACAACTAAAAATATATATATATAAAAATTAGCCGGGCATGGTGGCACGTGCCTGTAGTCCCAGCTACTTGGGAGGCTGAGGCAGAAGGATTGCTTGAGCCCAGGAGTTTGAGGTTGCTGTGAGCTAGGCTGGCGCCACAGCACTCTAGCCTGGGCAACAGAGCAAGACTCTGTCTCAAAAAAAAAAAAAAAGATAATTTTAAAAGAAATGAAAAGAAAATGGATTAAGGCCAGGTGCAGTATCTCACACCTGTAATCCCAGCACTCTGCAGCGGGAGGATCACTTGAGGTCACGGGTTCAAGACCAGCCTGAGCAAGAGCGAGACTCCCATCTCTACTAAAAATAGAAAAATTAGCTGGACGTGGTGTGGCACCTGCAGTCCCAGGTACTCGGGAGGCTGAGGCAGGAGGATCACTTGAGCCCGGGAATTGGAGGCTGCAGTGAGCTGTGATGACGCCACTGTACTCCAGCCTGGGCCACACAGCAAGACCCTGTCTCCAAAAAAAAAAAATGGATTGAAAGGATGTGAGCAGGAGCAGACGTGGCTTCCCTGTGCTCGGGCAGAACTGACGGGAGCTGTTAGCCGACTGGGCAGGAGAGTCGAGGGCAACTCTGGGGTCCTTAACCTGAGACTGTGGGGTCAAGGCTCCCACGGGACAGGGCAGGAGAGGGTGGACCCATGGCCACTGCCTTGGCCTCCCTCCAGGGGCCTGTGTCATCCCCTTGGCGCGTCGCTTCCGGCGGTGCCACAGTTCTTTTGCCCCGTGTGGCAGGTACGACCCCGACCACGTGTGCAACGCCTCCGACGGCGCCGGCCGCTACGCCTACAGCAAGCAGCCCGAGGTGTGCAAGTGGAACCTGCAGAAGCTGGCCGAGGCCCTGCAGCCAGAGCTGCCCCTCGAGCTGGGCGAGGCCGTCCTGGCCGAGGAGTTCGACGCCGAGTTCCGACGGCACTACCTGCAGAAGATGCGCCGGAAGCTGGGCCTGGTGGGAGTGCCGCAGGAGGAGGACGCGGGGCTGGCGGCCCAGCTCCTGGAGACCATGCACCTGACCGGTGAGGGACCGCGGCACACGCCACAGTGGGGGGTGGTGTTTTATTGTTGTCACGTGTGCAGTTGACCCCCTCTAAGTGCACAGCTCAGTGGGACTGAGCACATTCTCGTGCTGTGCAGCCAGCACCACACCCCTCTCCAGAACTTTCTCGTCGTCCCAAGCTGAAGCTCTGTCCCCGTGAAACACCAGCTCCCCTCCCCCAGCCTGGCACCCACCGTCCTCCTCTGGGAGTTCGACGACACTGGGTCCCCATGAGTGGAGTGACACACATGCGTTCTCTCGTGACTGGCTTGTCTTACTTGGCGTGACGTCCTCAGCGTTCGTCCACACACCTATCAGAGCTCTCTTCCTCCTGTTGGCGCACACCTGGGCTGCTCATCTTCTGGCTGTTGCGTCGTGTTGCTATGACATCTCTGCGTGTCCATGCTCGGTTCCTCTGGGCGCAGTGGCGGGCTTGCCGGCTCCCGTGTTTACTCAGCTGCTCTGGCTGGTACTTCTTGCGCAGCGGACAGAAGCGTCCCGAGTGGGCATCGCTGTCTTGTTCCTGATCTTAGAGGAAAAGCGCTCAGGGTTTCCTCACCAAGTATGTTGTGAGCTGTGAGCTCCATCAGCCTGACGCTTTCCTCCGGTTTGAGTGTTTCTGCCATGAAAGGCTGTCGGGCTTCATCGAGCGCTTTTTCTAGCGACAGGGACGACCCCGTGGCTTTATCCTTTCGTTCACGTCTCCTTGTGTTCCGGGGATAATTCCCCCACCCCACTGTGGCTGTGATCCTTTTGACACGCTGAATTTTGTTAGTACTTTGTGGATTTTTGCATCTAGAAGGGATATTAGCCTGTAGTTTCCTTTTCTCAGTGTCTGGCCTTGATGCTGAGGCCATGCTGGCCTCACAGTCGAGTTAGGAGGTTTCCCTCCTCTTCCAGTTTTACCAAGAAGTTGGAGGATTGGTACTAGCTCTTTAACTGTTTGGCGGAATTCACCAGTGAAGCCATTTGGTCCTGGCCTTTTTTCCTTGAGAAGTTTTTGATTACTGATCAATCTTTTTACTCATTTTATTTAGATTTAGTTCTGTCTCGATTTTCTGTTTCTCCTTGAGCCAGTTTCGGTAATTGGTGTGTTTCTAGGAATTTGTCTCGGTCATCCAGGTTATCTAATTTTGGCATATAATCGTTCACGGTATTCTTTAAAAAAAAAAAAAAAAATTGGGTGCGGTGGCTCACACCTATGATCACAGCGCCTTGGGGAGCTGAGGTGGGAGGATTGCAGATTGCTTGACACCCAGAGTGCAAGAATAGCCTGGGCAGCATAGTGAGACCCCATCGCTACAAAAAACTTTTAAAAATAGCCAGGCATGGTGGCGCATGCCCATAGTCCTAGCTACTCGGGAGGCTGAAGTGGGAGGATCATTTGCACTCAGGAGTTCAAGGTTACAGTGAGCTGATTATGCCACTGCACTGCAGCCTGGGCAACACAGCAACACCCTGTCTCTGGGGAAAAAATCTTGTGGTCATAACACTTACCATGGATTCACCTCTTAACCGTGCAAGTGTACGACATGTGACTGTCCACCGTGGGCACGGTGTCACACGGCAGATCTGGGAAGCTCGTGCACGGTGGCAATGAGCGACTCCACGTTTCCCCTCCTCGCAGCCCTCCCTGGCAACCACTGTCCACCTTCGATTCTGAGCCGACTGCTGTAGATATTTCACGTCCGCGAATCGTGCGCGTCGTCTCGTAATCCTCTCCTGTGCCTGCACGGTCAGCCCCCTTCCGCTTCGGAATTCTGTCGTGTCCTCTTCCATCAGCGCAGTTAAGGATGTTCGCTGATCTTTCAAAGAACAAACTCTTGCTTTGACTTTTCTGTTATTTTTCTGTTCTCTCTCATTTATCTCCCTCTAAGCTTTGTTATTTCCTTCCCTTCTGCTAACTTTGTTCTTATTCTCCTCTACTCTTCATTCTTACCCCTGCTCCTCAGGCGTGAGGTGGTTGGTTTGAGACCGTTTGATGCAGGCATTTGCCGCTGTACGCTCCCTCCCGTCCCTGCGCTGTGGTGTCCCACATGTTCTGGTACGTTGTGTTCACACATTGCTAAGTAGTTTCCGAACTCCCTGGTGACTTCTTGTAGGACCCACTGGTTGATTAAGAGTATGATAGTTAATCTTTACATCATCTGTGAAATTTCTAGTTTTTTTTCCTCTTAACAAATAAAGTGTACACCTTTTTAAGTAACTTCTAGCTCCATTCCACTGTGGTTGGAAAAGTTATCAGTCTTTTTAAATTTGAGACTTGTTTTGTAGCTTAATATATGGTCTACCTGGAGAACGTCCCAGGTGCGTTTGAGAAGACTGCGTTCTGCTCTTGTTGGATATTCTTCACAGGTGTCCGCTCAGTCTGGACGGTCTGTGCTGCTGTTCAAGCCTCCGTTTCCTTAGTGATCTTTTGTCTGTTATTAAGTGTCCTACTGGAGTCTCCAACTTCTACGATAGGACTGTTGTCTATTTCTCCCTTCAATTCTGTGAATGTTTGTGTATTTTGAGGTTCTAATGTTTAGTGCATATTTATAATTTTTACATTCTCGTGAACTCTTTTCCTTTTGCCTTTCTCCACGTTCTAAGAATTGACTCTTACAGGTAGCGGAGTCACACAGCGGAGTGCGCTGGGCTCTTAAGAACTGACTCTTTTACCCATATATAATGCCGTTCTCTGTCGCTTGTAACAGTTTTTGACTTAAAGTTCACTTTATCTAAGTATAGCCACCTCAGGTCTGCTTAGGTTACTGTTTGCATGGGATTTTTTTCTAAACAGGGTCTCACACTATCACCCAGGCTAGAGTGCCGTGGTGTCATCATAGCTCACAGCAACCTCAAACTCCGGGACTAAAGGGATCCTCCTGCCTCAGCCTCCCGAGTAGCTAAGATTACAGGTGCCACTACCATGCCCAGCTAATTTTTTTTTTTTTTTGGTAGAGACAGGGTCTCACTATATTGCCCAGGCTGGTCTCAAACTCCTGGGCTCAATTGATCCTCCTGCCTTGGCCTCCCAAAGTGCTGGGATCACAGGCGTGAGCCACACGGCACTCGGACGAGTGTTTTTTCATCCTTTCCATTATCAACCTATCTATGTCTTTGAGTATCCTGCAAGTCTCGCAGACAGCATGTGGCTGAACTGTGTGTCTTTACCCGTTCTGCCAGTCTGCCTTGTGGTGGAGACATTAATCCATTTACTTTCTAACTACTGTAAGGAAGTACTTCTGCCATTTTGCTATTTCTGCGTCTTACACCTTTTGTCCCTCATTGTCTCCATTATTGCCACCTTTTGGTTTAGTTGTTTTTGTAATATACTGTTTTGATTCCCTCGTCAGTTCCTTTTGTGTTTAATTTCTAGATACTGTCTTAGGGTTACCGTGGTTACGTGTGACTGTGTTTGAACAAGTCGGGTTGAGGACCTCAGTGTGTTGTGTTGCGTCCAGAGCGAGCAGTGCAGCGTGGGGGCAGGCGCCCAGCACAGCGCCTCCTCACGCCGTTCACAGGGAACAGCGGTCGAGCCGGTGCAGATGCACCGAGGCCGAGTAGTGGGGACGTGGCGGGGCAGTAGCCCCGGAACCTGCCACTGAGCAGGCTCCGCACGTGTGTTGCACGGGGGCGCAGGAGGGACGTGCGGGCCACGCCTGCCTGCAGCCCTGAGCTGCCTCTGCTCCAGGTGCCGACTTCACAAACACCTTCTACTCGCTGAGTTCCTTCCCGGTTGAGCCGGAGTCGCCGGACCTGGAGGAGTTCCTGGCCGTGCTGACCGCACAGTGTGCCTCCCTGGAGGAGCTGAGACTTGCCTTCCGACCCCAGATGGATCCCCGGTGGGTACCTGGGTCTTGCTTCCTCGGAATTTGTTCCCAGAAAGGGAGGAATGTTCAGAAAATGGGTTCAAGGGCAACGGTGTAGACAGAGCGGGCAGGGGCTGCGCAGGGGCCCACGTGGCCACTCCCGTCCCAGGGACGAAGGCAGTCAGGGCCTGTCTCTTGTGGCTTTGGGACCCGTCGGTCACAGAGAAGACAAGTGACGCTGACACAGCTGTGAGGGGTTCAGACGGCACGGCTGGGCGACAGTGGTCCTGTTGCCCAGAACAGTCTCTGGTCTACCAGGAAGGCGGGCGCTCAGATTCCCAGGCAGACCACACTTTCCTGCACTGTCCCATCCAGAGCTTCCCATGCTCAGGACGGCGCATGGACGGTGTTGGCTGTGGCAACAGCAGACCCTGGTCACACAGGAACCTGGGGAGGGGGGCCGTGGGCGCACAGGCCAGCGGGACCTGCTGAGTGCAAAGCCCGCCGGGGAAGAGACCACCCCACACACGTTAAACCCTGGCGTCACCCTGGCATCCCATCTGGATGCAGGTGGAAACAGCAAGCCACAGAGACTGTCCCTGCTCTCAGCAGGGTAGGGGGCTGCCCACCTGGGCTCGTCCCCACAGCGGGGCTCCAGGCTGGGGTGGGCTCAGGGCCTCCCAGCAGCCCAGGACAAGCCTCGCGCCGCCCCCTTCCCCGCTGCAGGCAGCTCTCCATGATGCTGATGCTGGCGCAGTCGAACCCGCAGCTGTTTGCGCTCATGGGCACGCGGGCGAACATCACGAGGGAGCTGGAGCGCGTGGAGCAGCAGGCGCGGCTGGAGCAGCTGGGCCCGGCCGAGCTGCAGAGCAGGAACAAGGAGCACTGGGCCAGCTGGCTCCAGCGGTACAGGTGAGCCCGCGGCGGCCACGCCAGGGTGGCTCCAGATAGCCTGGGGGGTGGGGGTGGGGGTGTGCCTTGGGCCCCACCTGCTAGGAGAGACCAGCCCGGATGTGATTCCAGAGCCCGGCTGGACAAGGACAAGGAGGGTGTCGGGGACGCCGCTGCCTGGCAGGCCGAGCGTGTGCGTGTGATGCGCGCCAACAACCCCAAGTACGTGCTGAGGAACTACATCGCACAGAATGCCATCGAGGCTGCCGAGGGTGGAGACTTCTCAGAGGCAAGCACACACCGCCCCTGCGCCCTCCCCGGGAGGGAAGGACGCCTCAGACCCCTCAACCCCCCACTTCCCCAGGTGCGGCAGGTGCTGAAGCTGCTGGAGACCCCCTACGACAGTGACGCGGCGGTCACCGCGGAGCCCGAGGAGGGTGTGGGGGCGGCCGGCAGGAGGCTCTCCTACAGCAGCAAGCCCCCGCTCTGGGCGGCGGAACTGTGCGTGACGTGATCCTCGTAACGGCCTTGGGGCTCCACACTCCTGGAGTCTCCGAGGCCCTCAAGTGCTGCGGAGTCACCGAGACGGTGCCGGGCCACCCCCTCGCCCGCCTCTCCATGATGACAGAGACGTCCAGTCAGGACCTGACCCGTCTCTGCCTGACGCCAGCTCAGCAGCACAGCACAGCCCGGGGAGCGCCCTGTGAGGACGGGAGCTCGGCCTCGTGCGTGGGTGACGCAGTGGCCGGTCCCAGGGACCAGGCAGCTCCTCCAGCCCCCACTGTGTCTCCCAGGCCCCTCAATAAACCACCTGCTTCCTCAGTCTGCCTCCGTGTGGTCATTCCTCCCTCCTGCCCCGTCCCCAGCCCCGGAGAGAAGAGAGGCAGTGACAGGCTGAAGCACCTTTATTCCTCGCGTCCCACGCGGAGCAGGCCCTCAGGCGTCCTGGTAGTAGTTGTTGAAGTTGATGCGCAGCAGGAAGTCCTCCAGGTGGGGCTGGTAGCCGCGGTTCACCAGCTTGGTCACCACTGGGGGTCGGCGGGCAGCTCAGACCTCGCCCGCGGCTCGGGACCCCACCCGGGCTGACCCCAGCCCCACCTGGCCGGGGGCTCACCTTTGAACAGGAAGTGGGAGTAGTACTTGAAGGTGCTGTAGGACTGCTGCAGGAGGGCGAAGTTGGGGTGCTCAGCACCCCGAGGGCCGCCAGCCGGGCCCCAGGCCTGCGCCATGAGCTGGCTGCGGAACTTGAGCACGAGGCTGAAGACGCTGTGGATGATGTTCATGACCGGCGCCGCCTTCTCCGTCAGCAGGCCCCTGCCGGGAGGAGCACTACTGGGTGGGCTGCGCCCGGGAGCAGGTGGGGACGCGGCCCCAGGCGGCCCCAGCCTCACCTGAAGACGGCCTTGTGCAGGTACTCGGCGTGGGCACGCTGGATGTCCTCGAGGTCACGCACCGCGGCCAGCCTGGCCCTGAACTCGCACCAGGTGACGTGCAGGATCTGGTTGGCGATGTAGCCCTGGATGACCTTCACGAAGTGCTGCATCTCGTGCTTGAACAGCTGCAGCTGGCGGAACTGCACGGAGCCGGCCACGTGGCTCACCAGGGCTGGACGGGGGCAGAGCAGAGGGTGAGCGGCAGCCCCGCGCCCGGGGCGGGTCCCGCGCGGTCTTACCTGTGCGCTTGAGGTGGAAGCACACGTCCTTGAGCGTCCACATCATGAGCTTCAGCTGCAGCAGGAAGGAGAAGATGCCGCTGTACTGGCCCAGGCAGCTCTCGGTGATGACCATGTTGAGGGGCCAGTCGACCTGCGTGGGAAGCCCCCGCTCAGCACGCGGCCCCCGGGCACACGGCCCCCTGGAGCAGGCCCCCTCGTCCACGTGGCGGGAGCTGCTGCTGACCTTGTACCTGAGCTCCAGGCAGCTCAACACGTCTGGGGCGTTGGGCACGAACACCTCCGGCAGGTACTTGAGGGCGAAGGAGAGGTTGGCGGCGTGCGGGGTGTCCCCGTGCAGGCTGTACTGCAGGGCCTTGCTCAGGACCGAGTTGAGGACCAGTGGGTTGAGCAGCTCCCCCGGCGTCTGGCCGGCCCCGAGCTGAGGGGAGGAGTCCCACGCCACTCAGCAGGGCCCGGCGCCTCCCCTCCCAGGGGACCTCCCTTGTGCAGCCAGCGCCACCCCCACCCTGCACCTGGGGTCACCTTCTCAAAGAGCAGGTCGCTGAGGGACTGCGCAAACTCGCCGTCCTCCATCAGCAGGAAGTGCCGCAGGGCCTCGCAGTGCGCCTCAAGGTGCAGCTCCACGAAGAAGTAGTCGACCGCGGCCTTGTTCACCAAGGAGATGCTGCGGGTGGGAGCCCAGGGTCAGAGGCGGGCAAGGGCTGGGGGTTGGGGGACGGGCAGGGGCGGGCGGCACTCACTGGGCGGCCAGCGGGGCCGTGAGGGAGCGCTTCATGAGCACGGGCAGCGTCAGCAGCTCGCTCAGCTGCACCGCAGTCTCGTCCGTGGCGGACTGGACTTGGGGGTCCACGGGGAAGGCGAAGGCCCGCGGGAGCACGTGGTGTAGCAGGTGGGCAGCAGGAGGCTCCGCTGAGGGCAGCCGGCTGTCAGTGCGCGCAGCGGCACGTGCTGGCCCAGGGCTGCCGCCCCTCCACCCTCCGCAGCCGTCCACTCACACATGCACTCGTAGCTGTCCGGGTACTGCTCCAGCGGGTACTGCCTGGCCAGGCCTGCCAGGTAGGCCTGCTCCCGGCCCCAGCGCCGGGCCTCCGCCTCCGCCACCTCCTTGCCAGAGCCTGGGCTGCTCGGGGCAGCCGTGTCTTCCTACAAAGATGCCAACCTCAAAGAACTGCCTCTCCACCCAGCATGCTTGCTGCTCACTGGTCCCCCTCCCCGGTGTTGAAAAAGAGGAAAACAGCACGTGAGACCTAGAGGGACGCAGCCCTCCCTGTGTGCTCCCCGAGCCCCTGGGAAGTGTCCACTCTGACCTGTGGGTTCAGAGACCGACTTGGAGACAGGTCCTCAGCGCCTCCACTCTTCCCTGGGCCTGGGTGGGCACAGAAGGAAGGGAGGGGCGTCAGGGCCAAGTGCCTGCTGAGGGGACAGTGGGGCCGGCCCTGGCTCAGGCCGCACCTCCTGTGGCCCCAGGACAGCAGCTCAGGTCCTGGCTGACAAGGAGCCCTGAAGGCAGCTTCGTGAGCTGCGGCCTCCTCTCCCCGCCGGGACTCTATGGGCCCCACAGGCCCCAAAGCTCCACTTTGACCACGGCTGCCCCACTCTAACCTGGCTCCTCGGGAACGCCGTCTCCCAGCGCATCGGGCCTGGCCACGGTAGAGGGTGAGGTCTGGAGGCTGCTCTCTTCCCTGCTGCCCGAGCTGGAGGAGCAGGTGGACAGCACCGTGTCTACAGGGGACTGTGGCCCATGTTCCAGGGCAGGGCTCTGTGTCCCCAGGCTGAGGCCTGCCTGGGACAGCTGGCCAGGGGGGATCTGGTGGGGCGTGGGTATGTTGGGCTTAGCTTCTGGTGACAGTGGCCCCAGCAGCACGTGGGACTGAGAGATGTTTCCGTGGATGTTCCACCGTGGCCGAGTGGGAGCCACGTCTGACACGGTCTCCCCAACCCTGATGCTGGCATCTGACACGTGTCCATGGATGTTCCACCGTGGCCTAGTAGGAGCCACGTCTGACACGTTCTCCCCAACCCTGATGCTGGCATCTGACACGTGTCCATGGATGTTCCACCGTGGCCTAGTAGGAGCCACGTCTGACACGTTCTCCCCAACCCTGATGCTGGCATCTGACATGTGTCCATGGATGTTCCACCGTGGCCTAGTGGGAGCCTCGTCTGACACGTTCTCCCCAACCTTGATGCTGGCGTCTGACACGTGTCCGTGGACGTTCCATCGTGGCCGAGTAGGAGCCACGTCTGACACGTTCTCCCCAACCCTGATGCTGGCATCTGACACATGTCCGTGGATGTTCCACTGTGGCCGAGTAGGAGCCTCATCTGACACGTTCTCCCCAACCCTGATGGTGGCATCTGACATATGTCTGTGCACATTCCACCGTGGCCGGGAGGGAGCTGTTCCAGGAGCGCAGCCTTCTGTGGGAACACCAGCCCCTGACAGGTGCCCACGGAGCTGCTCTGTGGGGCAGCTGCTCCCCTCAGGACTGACATGGGCGGGTGGCTGTGGCTGGGGCAGAGCCACCTGTGTGTCAGGGACACGTGCATCCAGCTGCATACAGGTGTCCCCCCAGACCAGCTGCTCCGAGCTGCCCGAGCAGCCCTCTGCAGCCAGGAAGGGCCCTGGTGAAGGTGCAGTGGCCACAGCTGGCCTTAGGATAGTACTGAAGTCGTACTCCTGTGGCCCGGAGGGCTGAGTGCTGGCTGCTGCGGGTGTGTCCCGGAGAGCCGGGCAGGGCAGGTCTGAGCTGACGGTCTGCAGCACTTCCTCCAGGAGCAGGACCTCGCCAGTCTGCACAGACTGCTCAGCCCCTGCCACCTGCTGGGGCCCCGTGCCACCAGCCCCCACCGCTGCAGCCTCCAGGAGCTGTGGCGTCGGCATGCTCGGCCTGCTGGGGCAATCCCAGGCCGCCAAGTGCTGCTCTCTGAGCCTGGAATCACAGCCTCGGCCTCCGTCTGGGTGCTCAGGACCCAGAGACACGGCCTGAAACACAGTGCCATTGGATCCAGTCTGACCTCAGTTTCCCTCCAGCCACCTAACCCTGTCTCCCAAGTTCAACTCTATGACCATGGCTGACACTCAGCAAGCACCAAGGACTATGGGGACGTGGCCAGGCCCAGCACGCCCTACTCAGAGCTAGGGCGCCCTGGGCCCTGCCCTGGCCCCTCACCTGGGAGTGAGCACTCGGGAGAATGGCCAGCAGCTCCTGGGGCTTGTGAACCTCCGACACATCTGTTAGCATGCCCTGAAATTCCAGCCAGCAGGACAAGAACAGCAGCTCAGTGTGACCGGCAGAGCTGGTGCCCAGCACAGCACAGCCCCCACACGGCAGCCACAGCCCCACCGCCCACGCCTGTCATGTGCGCTGAGCAAGATGAGCCTGGGCTGTGGAAGCTCTCAGCACCTGCGAGCTCCCCACCTGTACCTGTGCAACTGGGTGTCACAAACGGGGCAGCACAGTGCCCTCCTGCAGCTAATGAGAATGGCTAACTGACCCTACACGGGCACATACGTCTGTGTGCAATTTCGGGGGGTTCACAGACCCCCAAAGCCAGGGGAAAAGCTTGCATCTAAAACCGCTGCAATACCTGGATGCGTTTCTCATCTTCTACGAGAAAACGAAGCCGCGCGCTTTCCAGTCGGTGCCTCTGGATCCTCCACAGCGCCCTCTGCTCCCGCCGAGCTGCCTCTGCAGACAACTTGCTGTAATGGTCGACCAGCGCCTGCCTGAAGCCATGCCCGGAGAAGACACGGTCACCAACCGTGCACTGTGGGCTGGGATGGGCACCTCCCCAGGCCCTTGACACAGCCGTTCCCTCTTGGCCCTCACAGCAGCTGCAGGGGCAGCACCTGGCTTCCCGTCTACCAGACTGCGAGACCCCGGCCCCCGTCAGAGTAACGAACACCAGAATCAGGTCCCACGCAGCCTGGGGGAGGGGGTGAGCAGAGCCCTCGGGAAGCCAGGCCTCCCCTCTGGAGTGCATCCGCCTTCCCATTCTGCAGGTGCGACCCCCAGGGACCGAGACTACCGCATAAAAGCACCCGAAGCAAAACCAACACAAACGTTTTATTTGCCGAATTCAAAGCTCGCCTTGCTAGTCACTCCCAGAGACTGAGGCTCTCTCCAACCGCAACTGGGCCCAAACCTGAGCTGGATATTTCCGATTTGGCTGCCACAGGCCAAGATCACAGTCTCTGTGCCGTGTTTTCTCCTACTCACATGCACGCACACCCCACGTATGCGCGTACATAAGCATCAGCGCGCGCACACACCCTCCTGCACGCACACCCCTCGCTGGCTCCGTCAGCAGCAGCCAAGGTCGGGATGACGGGTCACCCCGCGAGGCTAAGCAGGACGGCCACCTCTCCCCGACAGGCTTTCTCTAAGACGCTGAACAGCCCCTTCAAGGCTCCAGCTCCGCTCCCAGGTTATAGGGCAAGCTGGCGACACAAGGAAACAGACTTTCGGATACTGTGCTGGACAAATGCCAGGACACCAACACGGCGCGGGGACCTCACCTCGATTCTCACATGGACAAGACCACCACCCACAAGAAGATGTTCCAGGACTGCGGTCCCTGAGCACAGCCAAATGCCAGAAGCACTGACTCAGGTGGGAACCCTGGGGTCTGCATGTGGGTCTTTCTACCTTAACGTATGCTTGCCGTTTCTCAAAATAAAAAAGTCAATGGCCGGGCACGGTGGCTCACGCCTGTAATCCTAGCACTCTGGGAGGCCGAGGGGGGCGGATCGTTCTGAGCTCAGGAGTTCGAGACCAGCCTGAGCAAGAGCGAGACCCCGTCTCTACCAAAATAGAAAGAAATTAATTGGACAGCTAAAAATATATATAGAAAAAATTAGCCGGGCACGGTGGCGCATGCCTGTAGTCCCAGCTACTCGGGAGGCTGAGACAGTAGGATTGCTTGAGCCCGGGAGTTTGAGGTTGCTGTGAGCTAGGCTGACGCCACGGCACTCACCCCAGGCAAGAGAGTGAGACTCTGTCTCAAAAAAAAAAAAAAAAAAAGTCAAGTCGCTGCCACTAAGGTTAGACGGCGCTGTGGGTGCCTGAACCACATGCCCCGGGCCTCGGCCTGCCGCCTACCTCGCCTTCCTCTCCAGCTCCTCCTCCAGGGCCCTCAGCCTTCGCTCTCTGTCACGGAGCTCGCGGGCATAGCTGAAGTCGTCATCCAGCTCCTCCTGTCTGGCCGCCCGGCGTCGCTGCACCACACACAGCCGGGTTTGTTACATCAGGACTGCACACACCTGAACCCTGCGGGGGCAAGGCCCACCCACCTCCTGGTCCTTCACAAACTGCTCTTTCAGCCTCTGAAACTGCTCTCGCTTCCGGGCGTCCAAGGCCATCTGTTCCGACATCTGCCGGTCTGTGTTGGGACAGGGAGAGGTGCACAGTCACAAGGAGCCCCCACAGGGGCCCCCAGACTGCCAAGGGAGAACCTGGGCCGTGCTCACCACTCAGCGCACTCAGCACCCTGGACGCTGCTTCCCGGGCGTGGACAATCAACTCTTGCTTTGCGATTTCCATACGTAGTTCCTGAAAAGGAAAATTGGTACACAAAGTGTCCTCATGCTCTGTCCCCTCGCCTAGCACGGCCTGGGAAAGGGGACGGGTGCTGGGGACACCCACTGTTGCCGCACCCACCCCTTCAACACCCTGCGCAGAACCAGGGTCGGCAGGCAGGACGCACAACTCGAGGCTGTGAGGAGGGAACCAGGCAGTGACAGGGAGGCGCACTCCGTCCTGAGAGGTGACAAGCTGGAGCTCGCAAGCTCAGAGAGACATCTGGGGCTGAGGCCCCAGGCTGAGTGTGCCTACCCTGGAGGGAGGTCTCAGAGAG
The DNA here is from genome assembly GCA_004363605.1 of Indri indri. NCBI lineage: Eukaryota > Metazoa > Chordata > Mammalia > Primates > Indriidae > Indri > Indri indri. The sequence goes on along the minus strand of RJWJ010020467.1, from coordinate 1,998 downwards.
GGGCCTCCCCGCTTGGCCTCGTGGGTCTGCCTCTGCCCAGGGCTCCTTGCTGCCCACCGGGGAACACGCCAGAAAGACTGTTCATGGGGATGGCACTGACCCCAGCAATAATCCCCCCAGTACACAGGATACACACAGCCCCGTCCCAGGCACACCCACCCCTCTGAGCAGGAGGGGAGCCTGCAGAGGCCACACGGGTGTGGACCCCCGGGCCCTGCCCCTGGAGCTCGGCTAGAAATGGGTCTGTCCGGAGCTGGTGGGCCCAAGGGAAATCCCCCTGGAGCTGCCCAGGTCAGCAAAGCCTAGGGTTCAGGCCACCCAGGCCCAGGAGAGAGGACAGAGCCCCTGTCCTGGGCATCTGGCTCCCCCTCAGCACCCACCCAACCACTGCCAGGATGGGAAACGCCAGAAGGGAGACTCCCCGTCTTGCATGTTGCACACCTAGCGCCCCTCTCAGCCAGCCCGCGTTCCCAGGGGGCGCGGGGAGGTGCAGAGAAAGCCCCCGAGACCCTGGTGCCACACACCTTCTCCTCCTTGCTGATGGAGCTGTGGCGAGCCACCCTCTCCATCCGTCCCACGTAGACGGCACAGTCCCTCTCAATCTCCTTCAGCTCCTCGAGGGAGAAGATCACCGAGATGCGAGGGACGGGGGTGTCGGACCAGCAGAGGTAATGCTGCCGGGAGGGGGAGCCTGCAGTGAGCCCTGGCAGGGCCGGGGCAGGCGGCACGAGGACCAGCCTGGGCCCCCAGAGCCCTCCCCTCCCGAGCTGTGCCGGCAGGTGCTGGGACCCCCCTCACCCGGGGGCAGCAGAGCTTCAGCAGGTTGATGGTCTTGCCGCAGACGTACACGTCGTAGGCGATGTGCTTCAAGAACACGGGCACACAGTCCTCCACCTCCTTGGAAATGAGCACGTAGCCGTGGGTCCAGTAAAACTTGTCTAGACGTGGCAGAGAACACACGGGTGGCATCGTGATGGGCCCGACCCCAGGCCCACAGGTATGCAGGTTCTGCCCAGCAGCCAGCTGCCACCTACCTCTGAAGCCCAGGTATTCGTGGTTCACCTGGATCATGAACTCGCCGTAAACGTCTCTGAAGACCCCACTGTACACCCAGTCGTGAATGAACCTGCAGACCACGGGAAGGCAGTGAGGTGGGCGTGCCCAACGGTATGGTGGGGGTGGGCGGCAGTGAGGTGGGCATGGTGGGCAGAGGAGAGCAGGCCCCCTGCCCAGGACGCCCACAGCCAGAGCCCACCTAGCCCGCCTTCCTCTTGGTGTGTGGTCCCCGCACTCAGCAGGTGTCTGGCGAGAGGACGCTCTCGAACACCTGCGGGGTCGTAGTGCAGCCCCGCCCCACCCTCCCAGGGAGCCCGGGCCTGCGCGCACCGCGTGTAGGGCTCACAGCTGGTCTTCAGCAAGGACAGCAGCACAGGGTAGTGCTCATTGCTGCAGTTGTCCAGCGCCTCCTGGTACAGGTAGGACAGCAGCTTCACTCCCTGCGGATGGCAAGGGCAGCAGGCTCAGCGCAGCCAGAGCTCAGAGCACAGGGGCAGCCCTGCCCAGTAGCAGCCCCAGGGGAGCCACGCCCAGCCGCCCCAATTCCTGGAACTGGCCAGGCCACCGCGCTCAGCAACGAGGCACAACTCACCGTGGGGAACGCAGCCCTGGGCCCTCCTCCGCTGGCTCCTGGGAGCGCAGTGCCCACGCCACAGAGCTCAGCCAGGTACCTAGACGCAGAGGCTGGATCAGACAGAGCAATGGGGCTCTAGGTCCCCAGGCCTGGACCAGACACCAGGTGAGCAAAACCTCTGTATCTTCCTGCTCCCCAAAGTGACTGACCCACCCACCCAGGCTTTAAAAACCACTTGCATCCCAACAACCCAGACCTGAGCTACCTGCCAGACCCCCACCCCCAACACGCGACCCAGCTCCCCACCCGCTCCCAGGCTCCAGCCAGGACTCGAGCCCTCTCGCGTCTGTGACTCCCCTGCCCCACAC
>RJWJ010020466.1:0-29026 GCA_004363605.1 Indri indri | reverse complement strand
GGAGAACATGGGATAGCTGTACCTGAAAGTGCAGGGGTGGGGTGGAGAGGTTGAGGGCTGGCCAGTAAAACCTAGGCAGACGGGGCCAGATGAAAGCCCTTGAACTTCAGGGATGAACCCTCAGGGAGAGGGGTAGGGACGCAGGGGCAGAGTCAACAGCACAGACCACCCCAGGCCTGAGAGAGGAGGTGTGAGGGCACCAGGCAGTGTTAGCCTTGAGCCCCCACTGGCAGCCCACATCCCCCCAGCAGCCCCGGGGCCCACCCGGCACTCACAGAAGACAAGTAGTCTCGGGCCCAGGCCCGCTGACAGCCCCAATCCTGTCGCAGCCCCTGCAGGGCTCCCATGGCGGCCACCTTGGCCTTGATCTGAGCCATGTCTGAAGGCGGGATGTTCTTTACCAGCTGCCAGGCCCGCCACCTGGGAGAGGGTGGGCAGTGAGACAAAGCCCCGTGTGTTAATGCCTTCCCACGCCCCTTCCCCCAGGAGGAAGCTGAGCCCAGCCTGGAGCCACCTGCCCTTTGTGTCCCAACCTCTGCTGGCCTCTCTGGTCTCGGCCCCTTGAGCTTAATGCTTGTCACTAGAAAGTGACCCTGAGACCTGCAGCTGCCCAACACCCTCCTGTTCTGAGCACATTGTTTCCTCTGGGCCCCTCCTTCTGGAGAACTCCTGCCCAGCCCTCAGGGCCCCGCTCAGATGCAGAGTCCCTCCACTCCCCAGCCCTGAATGGCCACCCTCCCCCTGCAGGCTGTGGCTCTAGACCTCAAATGCCCAGCACGGTGCCACCAATGGTGGGATGTGGACAGTCAGCTAATGTGGCACAGCCACCACCTTCCCACCTTTCAAGGAGGCTGGCGTGTCCCCCAGCTGGGCACTGTGGGGCCGGGATGACCGGTTGAGGTATTCAGTGGCTGCCAGCTGAATAGGAAAGCATGGCGTGCTAGGATAGTACCTGCAGAAGAGCGCGTGGCAGGTGTCCTGGAAAGGCTGCAGCACAGCAGGCGGTGGTGGCCACACAAGGTCGCGGCCGTAGAGCGGGGGCTGCCGCACAGCCTGGAATCGCCGCTGCAGCTCCGCCAGGTGAGCACGCACCTTGTGCCTCCGGAACCAGCGCATGATGGTGTACACAGCTCTCAGCCGCCGGCAGCGCCACCTCGCCAAGGTGCCCCGCCAGGCCTAGGCGGGCCGGGAGGGATGGGACACACAGTCAGGCCCAGCCAGGCCCCGGCCTCCTAACCCCAACCCTGATCCTAAGCCTTTAGGGAGCACCCTGCGTGTCTCCAGGGAGGCTGACCCACCCCCTGGCTCCCAGGAGCCATGTCCGCCTGGCTGGTGGTTGGTTCCTGGGTGGGCATGTGGCCAGCTATGCCAGGGGAGCCCTGCCCAAGCTCTGCAGACTCTTGGGAAGGACTGCTTGCCTGTTCCAGGCTTATAAAGCTGGGACCTGACACCAATGGGGACCCCCAAGTCCTCCCAGGGAGAAAGCTCACATGGGCAGAGAGGTGGGGACAGATGAAGGTCGTTTCCCAGCTGCAAGGGCGACTGCTAATGAGTCTAACTGGAATCTGGCCTGGTATAGATTTAGTCTCCAACTCCCAAGATATCCCAAGACAGAGGAATACCCCAAGAATGTGACCATGAAAACCCATACTGGACATCCTGCAAGGTAGGTAGTCAGTGGACCCACAGATTTAAACAGACTTCAGCAATACAGCAACAGACCACAGTGTACGGACCCTGAGCTCAACAGACTGAGAAAACCATCATGAGACAATTGGGGAAGTCTGAGCACCGACTGGGAATTGACAGCAACAAATAGTTTGAGCTTTCTAAACTAGGATGGCGGTGCTGTACAGCCCCTGTGTATTAGAGGAGACAGCAGAGGTAACGACAAATGCAGGGCATGATCCCTGATGGGATCCTGGACTTCTAGAAGATGTGATGGGTAGTGGTGGGACCACTGTGGACATTTGAATATGGCCTACACATTAGATGCTCAGATATGTAGGCTATTATTTTATCAGTGTTAAGTTTCTTGAATGTGCTAATGTTACCATGGTTACAAAGGAGCGTGTCCTTATTCTTGTACCTGCTGAGGTATTTAGGGGTGTCATGGCTTTATATAGTTCAGAAAAAAACATTCATACATACATGTATGAATGTGTGTGTATGGAGAGAGACAGAGAGAGAGGGAGAGACAGAGACAGACAGAGAGAGAGAAAGAGATTGAGAGAGAAACAGAGACAGAGTGGGAGGCAAGAAAGGATCACCCTTGCGGCAATCCAGGTGAACAGCTTATTTCAACTTTTCTGCAGGTTTGAATTGTTCCAAAATAAAAAGTTACGAGGAAAAGGGAAAGAATCCCTATCCTTTGGAAATGCATACTGAAATGATTATGGTTGCAGTGGTTTGCTGGGATAGAGGTGCCGGCCTCTACACACAACCATACAGGCTGTGAGGTGACACAGTTGAAGCTGGGTGGTGGAGCGTGGGAGTTTATACACCATGCTGGGTACTTTTCTCCAGGTCTGAAGTCTGTCATAATAAATAGTTAGAAGGAAAGAAGGAGGGAAGGAGGGACAGCACCTGAAAACCTTGTTTTGAGCACCTGGATCCAACCAGGCCTGAAGCTGGTAGCCACAGGATGATTGTGCCTCAACTGCATCCATGCTTTTTGCTTAAGTCAGTTTCAATCCTGGCCTGTCTCCATCAAGCAGAGACTCCTGTGGAACTTGTAAGTGCGCTCGTGGCCCCCAGACCATGCGCGCCCCCCATCGTGTCCCCCCCAACACACCTTCTGCAGCAGCAGCACGATGATGGGGATGAGGCGGGCTCGGCTCTGCTCCAGCGTGACCAGGGTCCGGGGAGAGCGGATGAACAGTTTGCTGTGGCCAAAGGCCACATCCCCCTGAAGCCCGTGCTGATCCAGGAGGGCACTCACGGCTGCCTTGTCGGAGCCCAGCAGGTGGTTGGGCCACGTGTACTCACAGGTCATCTTGTACCTGTCACCACGGGATAGGGTAGTGGGGGGCAGGCCTTGGGAAGCGAGCGTGGGCCTGCCCTGCCCGCCCCGCCCCTCGGAGACGGGAGGAGTGCTGAGAGCCCTGGGGCTGAAATCCTCCCGCTATGCTCCCGGAGCAGCCATGACACCTGTGTTCATGTGTGTCCTCCCACATACGTGTCCTCCTACACATCCTCACAGACATTTTAGTGTCCTGAGCCCAGCAGCGAGCCGGCTCTCCCTTGTGTCGATGTTTGCGAAGTGCCGTTTAGGGACCCTCCACTCCTATTCCTCAGACTCCGCCCCGGGATCCAGCCCACGGAGCCAAGGCCGTCGGATGCCAGTACCTGAGCAGGAACCGAGAGTAGGGCTGGCGGGAAGCGAAGCCAGCCCTGCGGACCCTCACATTCTCCAGCAGTCCCAGGTATGCGACCTGGTGGCGACAGTGGTCCTCGTCGAGCCTCCCGGCCACCTTGTCCTCATTGGGCTTAATGCAGCGGACATAGAAGGGCTCCTGTGGGGACAGAGGGGACTTGGAGGGGGCCCAAGCACTGTAGGCCCTGCCCCAAGCTGGTGCTTCTCCAACCCCCAATGTCCCGGGCCGGGAGGAGAGTTGGGGACAAGGGAAATCACAGCAGAACAAGGGCCCTGGAAGCCCAGAGCGCCAGGGCAGGGGCCAGCGAGGAGGCCGGGCCCAGAGCCAGCCTCCAGCCCAGGAGGAGCAGGAACAGGCCTCACCCTCCTCTCTCTCCTTCCTTTCTCCCTTCGAGAGGGGCTGGTGTTTCTGGATGTCCCATTGTTAAACCTGTCCTGCCATGTCCCCCTGACCCGGTTTCCCCTCTGTCTTTGGGTCCAAAGCTCCCCAAGAAAGCTAGTGGCAGTTTCCTGTCCCTCTGGCCCCAGCTGCCAGAAGAGCCCCCAGCTGCTGGCAGGAGCTGGGCTGGGCCAAACTAAGCTCCCAACAGGGTCTCCCCTGCGCGCCCCCCACCCCTGCCCAAGAGACAGTGGGGTGAAAGGAAGGCTGGGTTCGAATCTGGCTGTGTTCTCAGTGACTGATCAAACCTCAGCCCAGCCCCTGAGTCCCCACATCTAACCTGTGCAGGTAGAGCAGATGTGGCTCACATAGATAGGACAAGACCTCCCTCCAGCCCCCAAGATGTGCAGAGGTGGCTAGGGGCCCTACTTGGTACTCAAGGCACAGAGGGAAGGATCCAGAAGAGCCGGAGTAGGGGTGGGGTGGGGTGTACCTTGGAGGCCAGGTTCTCCACCAGAGCCACCATGGAGTTCTTGAAGAGTGTGCCAGCTGTCAGGGGGCGCTTGGTCACCTCTGTGATGTCCTGCTGCCCCTCTGGCCACATTGCCCGTAGGGTGGGGTCCGTGCTGCAGACACAAGTGTCATGCCCAGCCACCCCCCAGGGAGAGTAGCCTCACCCACCCCCACCTTAGCTTTGAGCCTCAGGCTTTCCACCTGTCAGGCTTAGGGGCGGGGGTGGGGGTGGGGGTGTCAGACCCCAGGGTCTCCGAAGGCCCCGGGGCCCTGGCTTCCGGCGCCCACACGCTCAGCTGGCTGTGCTCACCTGTTGTACAGCAGCCGCTTGAAGTCCTGGAAGAGGAAGTCTCTGTTCTTGTCAATGAAGCCCTCCACAGAGTACCTGCCGGAGGCCAGGGCCGGTGAGGGGAGGGCAGCTAGGGTGGGGGCTGCTGGGCCCCTCAGAACACTGACAACCCCCAGAAGGCCCCGCTCTCCTCCCCTGCTCTGTTCTAGGCAGTCTCTCTCTCCCTGCTGCCTGGCTCTCCTCCTCCATTCCCCGCACACCTGCTTTCTCCTTCATCTCCTAAGACTCCCTCCCTCGGGAGAAATTTCTCTCCTGGAAGATGAATTGAGTGGTTAGGTCCCCAGCTCTGAAGCCAAATGTCCTAGCACTGAGTCCTGGCTCTCCCACGTGCATGCTGTGTGACCTTGGGTGATCCACTCAACCTCTCTGTGCCTCAGTGTACTTGGAACTATACTTAGAACAGTACCTACTGAGCTTTGATAAAGATCAGTGACCACATTTATGATCTGAAACTCCTGAGTCTTGGGTCCATTTTAATCTGTGGGCACTGAGAACCTCAGAATCATCGCCTCATTCTTGCACCATTAGAAAGCGCAGTGCCAAGTCTTGGCTCCACCTGTAAAGACTCTGATTTTTGCGAACAGGTTTTTGTGAGTGGATCTGACATCTGAATACTTTGCATTGTCTACTCTATTTCCTCTCCTTGAGAAGTTCAGATTAGGCACTTGTACCCTCTCTGTGAGTCACCTCAAATTGCTCTGGGACGAGGGAAGCAACATATAAATTAATAATCACTGTGACAATGTCTGGAGGACACCTCAGGCCTGGGTACTGAGAGCATCGTTGTAGAACCCAGCGAGGGCTCACCCGGGAATTTGTTAGAAATGCAGAATCTTGGCCCCCTCTGCCCCCTGCACCCCCACCTCGGCAACCAGCAGCTTCCCCCCAGCAGATGCTGGAATGGGGTAGGGCCCAGACATTAGACGTGGGTATCTGGTAAAGGAGACCAGACGAACGCAGCCAGGGGCTGCTGCACTTCACTTGTGAATCTGCTGACGGGCAGGTTGTCAGTGTCTTAAAGGGGCAGGGCTGGCAGAAGAGGCAATGGCATCCTGTCTCCTGGACATTCACCTGGGGTGCTCCTGCCCCATGATACATGCAACGGTGCCCCATGGGAAGGCCCAGGATGCGGGTGGGAGGGGGGTCCTTACGTGACATCCCCTGCGTAGTGCCTGATCCGGAAGTCTCGGCCAAACTCCATGGTCTTGTCTGTGGGGCAGAGCTGTGGGGACAGGCCAAGGCCAAGTCACAGAAGGTGTGTGTATGTGGGGGTTCTGCATGAGGGGATAGTGCTGCCTCCATCCCGCTGGGGCAGAGAAGCCCACCACAGTGAAGACAATGGCGCTAAAGCTGGGTCCCCGCCCAGGCCCCACAAGGCAAAGGCAGCATGGTGCCTGAGCGGCAGATCCCACCAGCCCACTGTGCCAGTGCCAGGACAGCTGGGGGCACCTGGCGGCTGGTGTAGTGTGGGTGGTGGCGGTGGTGCATGTCCAGGGTCTGCAAGAAGATGCGGTCGGTGATGGTGCCCGCGGCACTGCAGGCCTCGTCCAGCACGGCCAGGATGCCACGATGGGGCCGCTCCACCAGGTCCACGATGGTGGCGTTGTTGAAGTACTCGACCTGGGGTGAAGGCAGCCAGCAGGGAGGCTCCCAAGGCCCTCCCAGCCACTGCCCCTCTGCCACCCCTCACTCAGCATCCGCCAGGCCAACCCAGGGGGCCCCCTCCTCACAGGGGTTCCTGACACCCCCTGCAGGCCGGGGTGCTCACACTCTGCCAGGTGATGCCCTCGCGCTCATACTCCTCCTGCTCCTGCTTCAGGATGAGCTGGATGAAGAGCTGCTGCAGCTTCTCATTGCAATAGTTGATGCAGAACTGCTCGAAGCTGGGGGAGGGCATGGCCTTTCAGACGGGCTGTCACTGCTTGTGGAGCGAGCGGTGATGGATAGTGCCTCCCCTAAACACTCCCCTGATGCTCACTGAGGGGTCTGGTGCCAGGACCTCACAGGGCTTCCCTGTGGATTACGCACGCTACAACACCTCCGGCAGGTAAGATCTAGTGGACTTGGGTGGCAGCCCGGAGAAGTGAGCCCCGTAATTTTCCATCAGGGCACCAAAGGCTGGGGGGTACAGCCAAGGCAGGCTTGGGGAGCATGGGCCTTGGGGCCCAGGGACCAGGACAAACTCAGACATTCCTGCCTCCCAGCCCCAGTGAGCTCCCTGGGACTAAGTGGCCACAGCAGCTGCGGGTCAGAGGTGGGGACCCACCTGTTGACAGGGAACACTTCAAAGCCGTAGATGTCCAGCACACCGATGACCGTGTCCTTGCCGTCACGCCGAGGGTCCCGGTCCCGGGCTTCCATGATGCTGTTGATCCTGTCCACCACCCACTCAAACAGCCGCTGGTACACAGCCTGGGGCAGGAGCACACTGTGTTTTGCTGCCTGTGGCCTGGTGCCCCCTCCCCACCCCCACCGCAAAGGCTGCCTGGGTTCCCCTCCCTCTGCCTGCCCCAGAGTACCTTGGCACAGGCGTCCCGGGCGTAGCTGGCCTCGGCCGCAGTGTGGCCCTTCTCTATGAGCTCCCTGCCTCCCGAGGCCACGGTGCGAGCCAGCAGGGAGCGGAGCACGAGGTCCCGGGGCGTGGCTGTCAGCTCAGCCACGTGATCAACCAGCGCCTCCTCAGCCACGACCAGGCCGTCCTTCTGCACCCCGCCCTCCTCCGTCTCCACGAACTCGATGTTTCCCTGGTGATGGGGGAACCATGAACAGTCCAGGCTCCTTGGACTCCTTGGACAAAGGAGCCTGGATGGCTTTGGATGGGGAGGAGGAAGGGAGACAGGGGACGTGGACATGGTGGGGCCCAGCTCCTGGCTGGTCACCATGGGCACAGACAGCCAGAGATGAGGTCAGGGGCACGTCAGAGCCTTTGCCAAGGCCTCACACCCAAACGATGCGTGAAGGACCCCATTGCATCCCCTCGGCAGTGGCAGAAGCTCTGCACTACTTACTCCTTGAGCCACTCTGAGAACTGTGGCCGAGTGGCGCTGCATGATGTGCCACAGGCCCACCCACGACTGCAGTTAGAGGCGGTCTGCACAACACTCTGCTTTTACTGTGCCCAGCAGCCCTGGCCCTAATGAAGGGCTCTCCACCAGGCACGGACACAGACTCGCCCAAGCAACTCAGCTTCCTCAGGGCAGGGAGTCAGCTCAGCCACGTCACGGGGGTATCTGGGACTAGTCTCCTCCTCCCCCTGGGGACTCCCAGCCAGGAACCCCCTGTGGGGTGGCGGTCCTCCCAGGCCCTTGGAGCCAGGCTCACCAGGTGCAATATGGCAGCCAGGATGCGATACACAGACGCCACCTCCTCAGGACTGAAGCCGATGACCCTCATGGCCTCGGTCACTGCCCGGTAGCTCCTCTCATCACTGTCCAAGGCCTGGGGGAGAAGGAGTTCACTGCCCCAAGCCACACTGGCCCAGAACACCTGCCCTCCCTCAACCCTGATTCTTCTGTTCCAGGTACCTGCTCACTCCTGCACCCTGTCCCCTCCCTGAGCCATTTTCCCTGCAGCCTGAGCACCCTCCCCACTCACCTGCATGGCTCACATCATCCTGGCCTGTGCTGATTGCTGCCCATTCCCTGCCACCACACTCAGGACCCTGACACCAAGCCCAGTTTGAGCCCCCCGTGCCTCTCACACTCACACTGTGCACACCCATGCTGAGTCCAGCTCCCTGGCGTGTGAAATTGTACACAGCAGGGTTTCTCTCCAAGTGCAGTTCATGCAGCTCCTTGTCCTCACTGCCCCTCAGCAACTAGAGGACAAAGAGATCCCTTAGTTAGATGAATAAGCTCCCAGGACCCCCCACCTCCCACCTCCCCGCCAGAGGCAGGAGAACAAACAGACACAATCTTCCTTCCAGCATCGAGCCAACAAACACAGGGGCAGATCAGACACAGTGAGCCAGTGAACTCCCAGTTCAGTGGGGCAGAGACTGTGAAGAACCACCCGTGTCAAAGGAGCCCCACTTCAGCGGGAGCAAAGAGGCCACTGGTAAGACACTGCCCCTATCCCTGGACCTCGCCTCAGTGGGGAGCTCAGATTCTGTGAAGACATTGCCCTAGACCCAGGGAGACCCCACCTCATGGGGAGCTCAGAGTCCATGGAGACAACGCCCGTGTCCCCAGATCTCCCACATCAGTGGGGAGGCAAGAGTCTGTGGAGATCCTGCCAGAGTCCTAGGGAGCTCCACTTCAGCGGGAGCACAGAGTTCCTGGAGAAGCTGCCCATGTCCAAGGAGCTCCACCTCACTGAAGAGCTTAAAGTCCATAGAGACCCCGTCCCTGCCCCAGTGAGCACCCACCTCAGTGGGGGCATCAGAGTTGGAAGACACACTGTACCTGTCTCAGGGAGCCTGTACCTCAGAAGGAAGCTCAGAGTCTGCAAAGACACTGCCTGTGTCCCACAGACTTCCCACCTGAGTGGGAAGCTCAGATTTCCTGCAGACATTGCCCTGGACACAGGGAGATCTCAACTCCTGGGGAGCTCAGAGTCCGTGGAGACACGGCTTTTGTCCCATAAACTCCCACCTCACTGGGAGCTCAGACTTCGTGGAGACTCCATGCGAAACCTAAAAGGTCCCACGCCAGTGGGGAGGAAAGTCTGTGGAGATCCTGCAGGAGTCCCAGAGACCTCCACTTCAGTGGGAGCTCAAAGGCTGTGGAGACACTGCCCATGGCCCAGGGAGAACTACTTCATAGAAGAGTGGTGTAGACACTTCCTGTGTCCCAGGTCGCTCTTACCACAGGGGGAGTTCAGAGTTCTTGGTGACATTGCCCGTGTCTCAGGGAGCTCCCATTTAGTGGGGAGATCAGAGTTTGTGGAGACACTGTCCATGTTCCATGGAGCTCTGCTTCAGTTGGAGCCCAGAGTCTGTGGAGACACAGCCCCTGTCCCAGGGAGTTCTTACCTTGAGGGGGAGCTCAGAGTTGGTAGAGGCATTGCCTGTCACCAAGAGTGCTCCCACCTTAGTGGGCAGCCCAGAGTCTGTGGAGACACTGCCTATGTTCGAAGGAGTTCCCATCTAAGTATGCAGCTCAAGGTCTGTGGAGACACTGCCCCTGTTCTAGGGAGCTCCCACCTCGGTAGGGAACTCAGAGTCTTTCAAGACATTGTCTGTGTCCGGGAGCTCCATTTCTTGGAAGCTCAGAATCTGTGAAAACACTCCATGTGTCCCCGAGAATTCCCACCTCCGTGGGGAGCCCATAGGTCGCGGAAAACCCACTCACATCCCAGGGAGCTTCCATCTCATGGAGAGCTGAGTCCATGGAGACACTGCCAATGTCCCACAAGCTCCCAAATCAGTGGGGAGGTAAGGGTCTGTGAGATCCTGCAGGAGTCCCAGGTAGCTCCACTTCGGTGGGAGCACAGAGGCTGTGGAGACACTGCCTGTGTCCCAGGAAGCTCCCACCATGGAGACCTCAGAGTCTATAGTGACACTTCCTGTGTCCCAGAGAGCTTTCACCTCAGTGTGGAGCTTGGAGTATGAGGAGACGCTGCCTGAGTCTCCACAGGGAGCACTTACCTCAGAGGGAGCCCAGAGTCTGTGGAGACACCATCTATGTCCCACCTCAGTGGGGAGCTCAGAGCCCTTAAAGATATTGTTCATGTCTCAGAGAGCTCCACTGCATGGAGGCTCAGAGTCTGTGGAGCAACTCCATGTCCCCAGGAAATCTCCCACTTCAGTGGGAAGCTCACAGTTTGTGGACACCCTGCCTGCATCCCAGGGAGCTCCCATTTAATGGGGAGCTCAGAGTCTGTGGAGACACCACTCATGTCTCAGGGAGCTCTTACCTCAAGGCGAGCTCAGAGTCCGTAAAGGCACTGCCTGTGTCCCAGGGAGCTCCCACCTTAGTGGGGAGTGCAGGGTCATTGAAGACAATGCTGGAGTCTCAGGGAGCTCTCACCACAGCGGGGAGCTCAGAGACTGCAGAAACACTGTCGGTGTCCCAGGGAGCTCTATTTCATGGGAGCTCAGAGTCTGTCAAAGAAACTCCCTGTGTCCCAGGGAGCTCCCACCTCAGTAGGAAGCTCAGAGTCCTTAAAGACACTACCCGTGTCCCAGAGACTTTCACCTGTGTGGAGCTCAGGGTATGTAGAGACACTGCCCATGTCCCAGGGAGCTCCCACCTCAGTAGGGAACTAAGAGTCCCTAAAGACACTGCTATGTTCCAGGAAGCTCCCACTTAATTGGGGAGCTCAGAGTGTATGGTGACACTGCCCTCCGCTTGTGGAGCTCCCACCTTCATGGGGAGCGCAGAGATGGCAGATACTGTCGTGTCCAGTGAGCACTACTGCACTGGGGCTCCAACTGGATGATACTCCCTGTCCCAGGGAACTGCCATCTCGTGGGGAGCTCAGAGTCCATGAGACACGGCCCTTGCTCAAGGAGCTTTACCTCAGTAGGGAGCCCAGGTTTTACGGAGACAGTATTTGTGTCCCAGGGAGCTCCACTTCAGTAAGTGCTCAGAGTCTGTGGAGTCACTGTCTTTGTCCAAAAGAGTTCCCACCTCAGCGACACTGTGGGTGTCTGAAGGAGCTCTTACCTCAGAGGGAAGCTCAGAGTTTGTGGAGACACTGCATGTGTCCCAGGTAGCTCCCACTTTGGGGGAGAGATCTGAGTCCTTAGAGGCTCTGCCTATGTCCCAGTGAGCTCCCACATCATTGCGGAGCTGAAAGTTGGTGGAGACACGGTCCGCATTGCAGGGATCTCCTAACTCTGTGGGAGTCCCTAGAGTCCCTGGGTCCCTAGAGACACTGCTGTGTCCCAGGGAGCTTCCATCTCAGTGGACAGCCCACAGTTCGCCAGTGTTCCAGGGAACTCCACTTCAGTGTGAAGCTCTGAGACTGTAGTGACACTGTTTGTTTCCAGGGAGCTCCCACCTCTGTGGGGAGCTCAGAGTTCATAGAGACATTGCCTGTGTCCAAGCGAGCTCTTATGCCATAGGGGTGCCCAGATCAGTGGAGACACTGCCAGTGTCCAGGGAACTGCACTTCAGCGGGAGCTCATATTCTGTAGACATGGCTTATGTCCCAGGGCGCTGCACTTCAGTGTTGAGCTCCGATACAGTACAGACACTGCCTGTGTCCCAAGGAATTCCCACCTCAGTGGGGAGCTCAGAGCTTGGAGTCACTGTGTAGGTCCCAGAGAGCCCTCATCTGCAAGTGTCTCAGATGGAGGGACATCCTGCTTTTTTGCTCAGGGAGCTCACTCCCTCTTGTTTGTGGGGCATGGGGTGATGGCATGGTGTGTGGCAGGGAATGAGGACCATGGGCTAGTGAGGGGCAGTGGGGCAGAGTGGTGGAACTGGGGTAGGAGGGAAGGGTCACAAGTTGGCCCAGTCTTCTTCCCCCATCCTATATTTTGCCTCCTCCTCCTGCCCTCATTGGCTCACCTGGTAGAAGGCGTGGAAGTTTCTTTCACCCACATGCTGCTTGAGGACCCGAGACTGAGGAGAGACAGGCAGCTGGACTCAGGCCTGGGAAGGGGTCTGCCCGTTGGGACCCTGTCTGAGCATTCCCAGATGCAGGGCAGGCTGGCGGTCAGAGGGCCCTGGCCACAGGGAATCCAGCCCAGAGAAGGGCCATAGGGAGCCCGGCCTGCATAACCTGCAGCTTCAGGGTCCCCAGGCCTGGGGTTGGTCTCAGCCAGGGTTCCCCATGGGTGTCTCTTCAGCCCACCTGCCCACCTTCTCTAGCAGGTAGCTGTAGATGTGTCCTCCAACCGGGTCCCCCTTGAAGTCGAAGTTGATGTCCATGTACTTGCCGAAGCGGCTGGAGTTGTGGTTACGGTTGGTGCGGGCATTGCCAAAGGCCTCCAGGACACAGGTGGACTTGAGCAGCACGTCCTTGACCCTGTGGGGGCAGATGGGCCAGGGCTCAAGGCATAGACCTCCCATCTGGAGAATAGAGTCCTGGCCCGAGTCTTCTTTACAGAAATCCCAGCCTCTCGGGGTGGGTAAAGGAGCTGGCTGAGAAGGAGCTAGGTCCCGGCCTCACCAGTGCGGAGTCTGGGCTGTGTGATGGCCATGCCTCTGAGACGCTAGGAAACGCACTGGCCAGGCTGGCTTGTGCTCAACAGGGCCTGCACGGCACCGAGCCTAGGTCTTTGTCTCTCATGGCCACCGCCTCCCCCCCCAGGCCTCAGCTACAGCCTGGGGAGCTGGTCTGACCACTTGGCCTTGGACCTCCAGTGCAGGGTGGGCAGTGGTGCCTGCCATGTGTGCTTGGGAACTGACATTGCTTGTCCCCTCTGAACCCCACCTTGTCGCATCTCAACAGGAAGAAATGGGTTCTGACACAGGAAGCTGCTTCTGCAAGGCCCTGGAGGGAAAGCAGCAGGTGAACAGGCTAGCCCTGGTTTCCTGGTTTCCTGCTGTCACCCACACTCCTACCTGGCATGCTGGGCCACCCTGACTGGAGCCTGTCAGCTTCTCTAGGCTTCCATGGAATACCCAGTGGGGTGCCCAGTCCAGGAGGCATTTTGGGTATCTCTGGGCTCTACTACACTTCTCCATGTCCTACCTGTCACTGCCACCTCCTCCCAGCTGGCAGCCCGTGCTCTTAGTGCGGGTCGGCCTGTCTTACCTCTGTGTGTGTTGGAGTTACCTGGAACCTTCCTGATGGACAAGCCCACTGAACTTGGCCTGAGCTGGGCTCTAGTTCCGATCCCTTGCTTCCCAGTGCCAGGCCCTTCCCGCCACACTGCAGCCCCAGCTGTGCTGAAGCTCACAGCTGCACCTTGTGGCTCACCTCTCCACCTCTGCCCTCTGGCTCGGGTTGGTGACAGCGGCGATGTACTGCATGATGTGCTTACTGGCCTCCGTCTTCCCTGCCCCACTCTCCCCTGCCAGAAAGATGGGAGTCAACAGAATCAACCAGCCTGCACTCCTTAGACCAGCTCCCTGTGCCAACCACACCCCTAGGACTGGTGTGGCGGGGTCCTGGGGCCCCACAGGGCACAGGAGATACTCTAATGCCCACCCATGTTTACAAATGAGGATGCTGAGGCTGGGGGGGCCTGGCTGCAGGGGCAGGTACCTGAGATGACGATGCAGGTGTCCCTGGACCGGCGCTTCATCGCCTTGTAGGCAGCATTGGCCACAGCATAGAGGTGCGGCGGCCGCTCGTAGAGCTCACGGCCCTGGTACCTGGCGATGGCCTCGGGCCCGTACAGGGGCAGCTCCTGGTACGGGTTCACGGACACTAGCACCTCGCCGATGTAGGTGTAGATGCGGCCCTTCTCAAACCTGTACACAGCGGGGCCAAGCCTCAGCACTCACAGGCCTCAAGGGACACATGGGCCTCTGGCCACAGACCGCCTTGGGCCCTGGCCCGTCAGCCAGCGCTCCCACCCAAGGGTCTGGGAGTGGAGAAGGGAGAAGGGGCGGTGTAGACCTTGAGTCTCCCTAGTGCCATCCTGGGGGAACTGAGCCACGCAGAGCCTGCCCCCACCTCGGTGTAGAGTTTGGGGTCCACGCTGCTCTCCATGGGGGTCCCGAGGTCACAGGAATGGTGACCACCCATTTTACAAAGGGGACAGACTTGCCCAAGACCACACTGGTGAGGCGGAGGCAGGGCTGGCTTAAGGGGTGGGGTCTGGTGGGGAGCCGGGCTGAGGGAAAGGGCTGGGCTGGGAGGGGAGGGAGGGGCCTCATGCTGCTTCCTGTCTCAAGGCCTGGGCGGAACCCAGACAGAAGGGGACCCCGCCCAGCCCCACCCAGAGGACAGGGAGGGGGTGGGGGCAACATTGCCCAGCGCCTTTGGGCCCCCCCGCCCAGGAAAGTGTGGCTGGTGGCCGCCACCCCTCCCCTGGCACATCCTCAGACCTCTTCAAAAACCCAGTCACCATTGGGGCCTGCGTTCACCCCGTTCTTGACCTTTCCGCCCCTGTGAGGGCTCGGCGGCCTGCCCCTCAGACCCCAGCTCTCCTTGGTGTGTGGACACACCCTGTCCCCCAGTGGCCTGTCCTGAGATTCTTCTTTCTCCACAACTTCTGACGTGGGTGTTCCAGGGCCAGCTCTTGCTGTTCTACAAGCTGTGTGGCCAGGGGCAAGTCACCCACCTCTCGGGGCTCAGAGCTCTCATCACCCTCATCATCCAGATGGAGATGATAGTGACTATCTTGTAAGTTCAGAGTTTTTTGTTGTTGTTTGTTTTGTTTTTTTGAGACAGGGTCTCCTTCTGTCTCCCAGGCTGGAGTGCAGTGGCATCATCATATCTCACTGCAGCCTCCGGCTCCTGGGCTCAAGCGATGCTCCTGCCTCAGCCTCCAGAGTAGCTGGGACTACAGGTGCGTGCCACGATGCTGGCTAATTTTTCTATATTAGTAGAGACAGGGTCTCACTCTTGCTCAGGCCAGTCTTGAACTCCTAACCTCAAGTGATCCTCCTGCCTCAGCCTCCCAAAGTGTTAGGATTGCACAAAGTGCTTAGCTCACTTCCTGTCTAGCCCTCCTGTCCTTGGGTCAGACTCGCAGCCTCTTGATGTCTGTGCTTAGTGGGGCTCCTAGTCCCCAAGCTCTCCCCAGGGAGCTTCCCAAGCACATGGCAGGTGCCTCCTGCACCTCCCTGGGAGTCAGGGCATGAAGCCCAGCTGCCCACACAGCCACCCCGACGTGCCACGTCCCCACCTCCTGAGCTTTTCCTGCCCTCTGCCCACTTCCCTGGATGGCAAATTGGGCTCTAATGTCACTTCTACCAGCTGTGTCCTGTGACACCCCATGTGCCCCACCCAAGCATCACCTCAATGCTGTGAGATGTTTTGGACCCCGGGGTGGGGCCTGCCTGCTTCATCTCAGAGTCCTGGGCTCAGGCCGGGCCCCACGAGGGAGGTGCGGGGGCCAGCACTTAGCACCTGTCTGTCCAAGCAGGAAAGAAGGGGCGAAAGGTATCTGGGCTGTGTGGGAGGCAGGGGTGGGGTGGGGCTGGGGCGGCTCCAGCACTGACTGGCCGACCCTGATGGGGACGGGTTTCCTGGTCTGCTCCCGTCTCCCTGGGGCAGTGCTCCGAGATGCTCATTTCAGCCCAGTGTGTCTGGGTCTCGGCCAGGATGAGGGGTGGGAGACCTTGGAGGAGGGGAGCCTGGTGCCTCCTGCCCTGGGCCTACCTGAGCTGCAGGTTCCTCATGAAGTCCTCCATGGTCACTTGGTCCAAAAGCACAAAGTCGGGTTTGCCGTACTCCGGGCCTTCCTCGTCCTCCATCCTGATGGCTGGAAACACCCAGGCCAGGTTGCCTCACCTTCCTGTGCCGGCCGGCAGGAGGGCGGAGGGGAGGGGAGGGCCAGGGGAGGCCCAGCCCCAGCCAGCCTCCTGCAGTGCCGTAGTAAAGTAGGAAGTGGGTTCTGGCCCTGGGAGGGGCTGCCTTCCCCACTTGCTGTTCCCTCCCCCTCGAGGTGCTCTGAGCCCTGCTTCCTGTCCCTGTGCCCCACTGCTGGCCACAGACCGTTAGGTCTGACCTGCTTGCATGCCAGGGCCAAGGCGCCAGACCCTGGGTCTTCCAGCTCTGGAGGGTTCCTTGATGGCCTCCTTTGGAAGCTCCCGTCTACCCCAGGCAGTAGACAAGACTCTGTGGGTTGGTTTCCAACTCGGGCAGCACGTTAGAGTCACCTGTGGGACTTTAAAGAAATATTTCTTGACATGGTCTTGGCCACCCAGCTGTATGTGTCTGTCGACTCAGAACTGAACACTAGATGAATTTCACTGTGTGTCTATTGTACTTTAATACAAAAATATAAAAAGATCCTAATGCCCAGGCCTCTGGAGCGGGGAACCAGCAACAGCATTCTTTGAAGCACGTGCAGCCCTCACTGGGGCATAAATGGGAAAAGCTTCTTGTCTGGCCCTGCCAAGGGCCAGGGCTCAGGACTCCTCACTCTGCAGTTCCCCACCCCAGACCCCTGGAGGGACGGGGGCCCCTAGAGTATCTTCTGGGTGGGGCCAGCCTGCAGGGGAACCCCATCCCCGAATTGTCCTCTGCCCTGTACTTTCATCTGGCAAACCCTCCATGGACAGTCCTTATAGCTCTGAGAGGCGCCTGGTGCCTCCTGTCATGCTTTGTAGATGAGGCAGCACATTTAGGAAGTAGCCCAAGTGGCTGGGTTTCTCTCCAAACACAGCACCCCTGACACGGTGAGTGCCTCCAGGCAGGCGGGGGCAGTTCTCTCACCCTCTGAGCAAATGGGGGCATCTCTCTTACCCTCCAAAGCAGACTGGGGAAAGGTCTCTCTCATCCCAGGGCAGACTAGGACGGCCCTGTCTCATCCTTTAGGAAGACTGGGACAGGATTCTCTCATCCTTCAAGCTGATGAGGGGCAGTTCTCTTTCAACCCTCCCTCACACAGGGAGGTCAGAAGGGCAGATTCCAGTATTCCCAAACTTGAGTCACTCCCCTGCCACCTTTGGGATTTGTTGTACTCACAAGCACTAGTTTAACTATTATCTTTCAAACATCTCTTTTTAAACTTTGAAATAATTGTATGATATGGAGTTAAGGTTGTTTTCTCTGAAAACTAATGCATTCCTGATAAAATTGAAAGTGCTTATCCAGTACCTGATAAAACTAAGTCATGCACCATCCAGTGATAAGGGGCCCTTGGTCCAACACATCCCCAGTTTTCTGGCTCCACCCTCAGCCAGGCCTGAGGCTTCTCCTGGGCACACTTGGGTCAAGTATAATCCTTCCAAGCTCTGACAAGGGAGGTGCCCTCACTGCCCCCAGCCTCTTGGGCTGGGGCCTTTGAAGGGTTTCCCAAACCTAAGTTCACCCACACTCTTGCAGGCTCATCTCCCTTTTCTTAGTTTCACTTCCCCAAACCCCAGGGAGTTGAGAAGACCCGTGGGTTTTGTGTTAATGATTTAAAGGAACCAACAGAACCAATGTGGCTGTCCCAGTAAAACCTTAGGGGTACTGAAATCTTTATGAAATGTTCACCTGTCACAAAATAGTATTCTTCTGGGTTTTTCCCCCCAACCACTTAAAAATGTCAAGACCATTTATAGCGCAGAGATTTGGCCGTGGGCAGAGTTTGCCAGGCCTGCCTTTATAGGCTTGTGCTGTGTGACCCTGGGCATAACCGCAGTCGTGACTAGGCCTCCTCCCAGCTCGCAGTTTGCCCTGCATTGCCTCATCCGATTCTCGATTCTCGTCACCCGGGCAGGAGCTGCCGCTAGTCTCACTTTGCATCTATTGAAATTCAAGTCCCAGAGATGACATCACACCAAAGAAGTTCCCTCTTGGCTCTGGAAAGACCTCTGGGCCTTTCCAGCACTGTATTTAGTGTCTCCCCAGACCCCGGGAAAGCCCAGATGGTCAGTCTCAGCCTGGTTCTCAGCAGGCAGGACAAGCGGCAGCTCTGATCTGCAGCTTTCCTGGGGCATGCTCCTTACAGGGTCTGACTAGCAGGGCACAGTAAACATGGCAGAGAAGGTGGATGAACAAAAGCCGGGGCCCCTGGAGGGACAGCAGTGAGGGGCCACCACCAATGCTACCAACTGGTGCCTGGTGGGGGCTGAGGAAACTCTCCTGGCCCTGGCGACAGTTTGATTCATTATCTCATCTCCATCAGTTCCAAGATGCCTCCCTCCACCAGGGCCCCTACAGCCCCGCCTATGGCCCCCTTGCCCTGACCTTCCTTGACACAGCCTTCAAACTCCAGGCTCACCGTGCCGCTGCTAACCTCTGTGGCAAATCCCTAGTCCCAAGAAACTGTCCCTTTTCAGGTTTTCAGCACCCTTACACAACTGTACCGCAATTTAGGATTTGTATTGAAAATTTATTTTTACCTCATCGAAGGATATACTGTTAGGCTGGTTGTTGTAGGGGAATGGCTCCAAGGTGCTCTGGAAATGCACAGACTCACAGCCCACACAGCCCACCTGAGCCTTGTGAGCCTCCAGGGACTGAGCGGAGGCTGGTGAGGTGCTGCCACTGGGCCATCCCCCCCCCACCACAGCCAGGCTATCAGGAGTTGCTATCTCTGGGGTTCTGAGGAAATGTGTCTTCCTGACCACACCCTTGGGCTGTAGCTGCAGACTAGATCACTGCCATCTAAAATTGGCTCCTCAGTAAAAGGAGGTACTGTACCTCTGGTTGCAGGCCCTTTAGTTTTGGTGTCATCCTTTTTGGTGTATGGGACAAGGACCCGAGGAGCTGGCACCTTTGTGTACTTTTCCATGCACTAGTCAGTGGCAAATTGAATGTAAAAGTCACTGTTTATCTTTTTTTTTTTTTTTTTTGAGAGTCTCACGCTGTTGCTCCTGCTAAAGTGCAGTGGTGTGATCATAGCTCACTGCAACCTCAAACTCCTGGGCTCGAACGATCCTCTTGCCTCAGCCTCCCAAGTAGCTGGGACTACAGGTGCACACCAATACGCCTAGCTAATTTTTTCTATTTGAGTACAGACAGGGTCTCGCTCTTGCTCAGGCTGGTCTCCAACTTCTGAGCTCAAGCAATCCTCCTGCCTCAGTCTCCCAAAGTGCTAGGATTACAGGTGTGAGCCACCATGCCTTCGCCTTGCTCAGTCAACATTCCATGACCATGTCACCAACATTAAACTAGAGAAACAAGTCCTGTGGGCTCAATGGTGCATGGTGACCATTATTTTTCAAATGATATCGGAGATATCTGGGGCATAACGCAACTACTAAGACTATTACTTCCTGTAATTTGGTTTCAATATTTCAGTACTTAGGTGAGTACCTAGGAGTATCTGAAAAGACAAGGGTATTTATCGAGCCAATGGGTGAACATGACTGGAACCCACTCCAGGATCTCACGATAAAGCTCCTGCTGACAGTGTCTTTGTGCCCATTGCTCCCACTGCGGAATTCAGCTGGTTAGCCTTGGCACTGTGATAAATACCATCACCACATACCACCATCAGTTGAAATAGGTGGCACATGCACACGAGGTGATCACCAAGTTCCAAGTGGCCATGTATAAGGCATGAGCATTGAAAATGGCAAAATACCTAAGGCTCCCTCAGACTTAGCTGACAACTCCTGCGAGAAGGGGTGGAGTCTTCCTTATCTTTGCATGTAGCATATGGAAAGAAGAGGCTGGACTGAATCACATTTAAAACCATTATTTATTAAATATGCCTTGTTTTTCATTCAGTAGACGCCAGAAGGGCCTGAATCTCGATGCACAGCAAGGCTCTTCATTCTGGAAGCAGAGAACCTGGCACCCAAACCTGGGGTTAGAGAACGTCTGTCAGACCCACAGCCCAAGCCCTGAGCCACTCATACACCCCATCAAGGGCCAAGAACCAGAAATTCCCAACTCTTCCTAGAAGGGAGGCATGTGAGGCTTCAAACCTGCTCAGATAATTAAGGTATAAAGACTTGGGTTCAAATTCTGCTCCACTTCTCATTAGGTGTATCAACACGGGCAAGCCTCGTTCTCAGTATCCACGTCCTCATCTGTAAAAATGAGATTAGAAACACTGCAGAGGCCTGTTGTGAAAAATTAAGTGACATAATTCACATAACTGTGGATTGTTATAAATGCCTATTGCCACAACAGATGGAACTGAACCCAACTTCCTCAATCCTGAACCCACTCCCACTGAGCTGAGAGGCCTGTGACCAACTTAGTGGCAGCACAAGCCCCTTCCAGGCTGACACACCACTAACCTTAGGCAATTCTGGGGAAAAGGCTATAGGTCGAATACAAACCACACAGGCAGTCCAATATCGCCCCAAGAATTAGGGCACACAAACCCAGACGCTAAAAAACTGTTTATCCCAAAATAATCTTGTGACTATTGTGAGCTTAAAGACAATTAACCTTTCTGTGACTCAATCACTTTATAATTTCTGGGACTTATAATATGGAAGGATCAGAATAGGTTGATAAGCTTTGAAGTTTTTCTTGGCCAGGTGACTTAAGGAAAATTAACAAATAAAACAGAAGTGAAGTGACTTGCTTGGCCAGACCCATCCTGCACTTACCCCTGGAACAGGTTCCACGGAACAACCTGGCAGCCACTGAAGAAATCATCTCTCAGGTCTCCTCTAGCTCTGGCATCCTGGGATTGCTGAAATACTGACAGATGGTAGACACCTCTGTGCCATGTGCTGGGGCAGGGATACAAAGCGGAGCCACTGCGGGGAGGTGGCTGTCAGGAACTGGGAAGGTCTGAGCTGCCCCCTCTGCAGCTAACAAGGTAGTTTGCCAGGTTCATGGACGCTGATAGAAAACACAGAATTCCTTGATTAGAGACAAAGGATGATGAATTATTCAATTCACAGCAATAGCAATAGCAAGAGCATCAGAATTTTCTACCACGCTCTCAAAGCCCCAGTTCCTACACGGCGACACAAAGGGAGTCAGGAGGCGCCTGCACGTGCAGTGGGCTGTGTTACAGGAAAGGCGCCCCGAGTGCAGGACTCCCAGTCTTTCACAGTGGACAGCAAGAATGACTGCTCTCTGCTCTGCAAGAAGGCAGTGCCTCTTACATTCCATGGCTGTCTGTTGCACAAACATCCTTTAAAAGATAATATGGAAAAGGCAACCAGTGCCTGACTCACAAGACTGCAGAGACATGACACTCACAGAGAAGATCTCCCAACAGCAGGCCCCAGGCGTTCCGTAACTGTTCCTGGACTGAAGAGACAGTCAGCTGGAAGCCTCCACCCTCAAGAGAGAAGGCGACTCTACCACCCAGAGGAACACAGGAGCTGTGCTGCTTGAGCTATGACCAAGCTGACAACACTCTTCCAATTCAAACTTCCCAACTGCTTCTAGATTCTACTCAGGCTTCCAGGCAGGGGATCCCAGAATAGAGCACAGGCTGCACAGTTAGAGAGGCCTGGTGTCAAACTCCATCTGCCAGTTTCTGGTTGGGCAACCCTGGACACATAATTCTGACCTTGGGCCCTTCATCTATACTGAATCTGAAACTACCTCATGTGGATGTCTGAAAATTTTAAACTAGTTGAGGAATTAAGAGGTTTGGCACAAAACAGGTGTTCGACCAACATTAGTGCCCTCCTCTCCTGTGACCAAAGCTGCAAGGACCTCACCTTCCGTTAGCTCCCAGGGCATTCAGTCCCTCCGCAGAACTGAGCCTTTGGTTCTCTTTGCTTTGCCTTGTAATTGTAAATATCCTGTCCCATCAGTGTCTCAGGGCAGAGCTCTTCCCTGCTAATCCTTTCTACTCTGGCTCAACTCCTACCTTTACCACTCCTCTGAGCTTCACTTTCAATTTTTATAAAGCCTTTGCTTTAAGAATATAATGAAATAAAATTTGTACTGAGCTTGGAGAATAGCAAACACTTAATGACACCCTTCACTTTTTACATCAGCACTGTCCAAATCAACTTCTGCACAAAGAAATGTTCCTTAATCGGCACAGTCCAATATGGTAACCACATGTGGCTAATTGAGTACCAGAAATGTGGCTAGTGTGAATGAAAAGCTGAATTTTAAATGTAAGTTACACCACGTGGCTGCCACATTACACAGTACAGATCTATACAATGCCCACCATACCAGAGCCAGAAGGGAGCAAAAATTGTCTGAAATTTCTATAACCTTGCTCTGGATGGAGCAGGGCAAGGCCTCAAACCGTTTCAAAGCTGTTCTGGCAAGCGCTGTAGGAATGCACAGGGTCACCACAGACCCAGGCACGCTGGAGGCTTGCTACTCACATTCAGCCAAATGCCCCACATCCCAGGAATCCCAAAGTCCAGGGGAGAACAGTCCGTAGAGTTCAATTAGTCAGGATGAGCTTGGTTCCAGAAGCCCACCACTATGACCAACTCTAAGGGAAAGATCCTTTCTGGCTGAGGGAGTAACGGAAGGTGTCTTGCAAGAAGTAGGTAAACTTACTACACGAGCTAAACTTCCACATTATTCTGTGACACTCCAATTCTAGTGTAGTGCTTCATTATGCCCACAGAAATATCCACATCACATAGCTATACAAAAATAACTTTTTCCCTTCATTTTTCTCATGCATTTCGTAGCTCAGAAAACACTTCTGAACTAGGGTGTAAGTCGGGACACCTAAGTAAATTCCACAAGGATTTTTCCCATGAAATAACGGTTGGAAACAAGTTCCGGGAACGCAGAGCTGTGGGTTCTGAAACATGACTTACCAAGGTATCTTGCAGAAGAGCTGCTGTGACAGTAGGCCTTCCCGCTTTGAGGACCCATCACCTTAGCCGTGACTCTCACCTAGAAGTGGACAAATACAGTCAGCTCCAGCCTGTGCCTCTGAACCTCGCCCAGCTCTAGCCCAGCACACAGCCTGAACCCCTCTACCTCATCTCGAGGTCTACCCGTGATCTCATCGCTCCCAGTGAGATCCCTCCAGGTCTCACGTCCCATCCCTTCTAGCGAGGTCCCTCCGCATCACACCGCCCATCCCGCCTATTGGGGTCCCTCCAGGTCACGGACAAACCCCACTTCTCTTCTGAAAGAGACGCTCAGAAGCCCAGCGTGAGTTATACTATAGCCCCCGCGTCTCCTCCGAGAAAAATGTTCTGAACGCGCTCAACTGCCCCTTACAAGGGAGAAGCACGTGTAGGGAAGGATTGGGCTGTGGGCGCAGCCGGCACCCCCACTCACTGCGGTCCGGCCTCCCGAGCCGCCTGCCACCGAGCCCTGAGCCCTTCGACCCCTATCTGGGCTCAGGAAAAGGCGGTGGAATCCCGGATGGCAGTGGATGACAAAAACACCCACGAGACAGCCGCCGCGACCATGGAGCACAGGCGTCGCGCGCCTGATGTCATCGCACAGCAGCCCCGCCTCGAAGCCGTGCGCGGGCCCACGTGACCCCGTCCTGGGCCGGTGACGTCAGCCCGGCCACGGAGGCGTGGCTTCCGACGCTGGCTGAGCGGTGTAGACTGGAGTGGAACTTCTGGGGTCCGGGGCTGGGTGGTGTGTTGGGTCTTCAGGGTGTCCACGCAGTGGAGTTTCCCAGCCGCCTTTCGTTACCCGCCCTTAGTGTCCAGGAGGCTGGAGTTTCGTAACTACCCAGGGTCCCGCAGCTAAGAGGGGCGGAGTAAGACTGAGCCCAGACAGCCCGGCCGGGGTGTTGACGCGCTCAGCGGGAGTGCTGGGCCCGACCCGTGCAGCTGCATGGGCGGGGCGGGGCGAGACCCCACGTGGACCTGGGGCCTGGGGAGCCAGGTGGAGGGCAAATACAACGTAAACATGGGCCCCCAGGCCTTCCTTAGACGCGCAAGGGGCAGTTGAGCGCGTTCGGAACATTTTCCTCTAGATTTCTTTCAGAATTTCCTTCTTTTTTGGCCGGGCGTGGTGACTCATGCCTGTAATCCTAGCACTCTGGGAGGGTCGCTTGAGGTCAGGGCTTTGAGGTTGCAGTGAGTTATGATGATACCACTGCACTCTAGCCTGGCTGGGTAACAGAGTAAGACTCTGCCTCAAAAAAATTTTTTTTCTTGCTTCTCTCTTTTTCAAAGGTATGCAAGTCCTTTTTTTTTTTTTTTTATAGCTAAGCAAGCCCATGCCCCATCTCAACTCAGGAATGTTGGTTCAGAGCCATCTCTTTGAAATGTAATTGTCAAGGGATATAAAGCCCAATCTTCCAGTTTCCTGGGAGGACCAGGGCCTAACTTGTCACCTGACTGTGAGTTGAAAAACCTACCCTAAGTGATGTTTTTTATGCACGTAGCTGTATAAAAGAGTGAGTTTCTTTTTGTGATCCCTTTAGCGGGTTGTCTGTGATGTATATCATTCTGATTTAATGCTTATGCAAGCATTACATTTTCTTTCTCTTCTATCTTTGTGGAGAGGTTTTCTGGGTTAGGAGGAAATTTTGTTTTTATATTCCCTACCACAGGCAGAGGAAAGCGTATTGGAAAGTCCTGAGATTGGGAAGGATGTTGTTTGTTGGAGATACAGCTAAGCATTACAGGACTGTAGTGCTCTGAAGGGATCTCAATGAGGAGAGAGAGAGGAGGACTACTCTTCAAGGGTCTTTTTATTTGGGTGTTTTGAGACAGTGTCTTGCTCTGTTGCAAGGGGTTGAGTACAGTGGTGTCATCATAGATCACTGCAACCTCAGTCTCCTGGGCTCAGGGGATCTTCCCACCACAGCCTCCTGGGTAGCTGGGACTACAGGCCCATGCCACCATGCCCAGCTAATTTTTCTATTTGTTTGTTCAGTCAGGATCTTTCTGTGTTGCTCAGGCTGGTCTTGAGCTCCTGGCCTGAAGCAACGTGCCCCCACCTCCCAAAGTGCTGGGATTACAGGCATGTGTCACTATGCCTAGCCCAGGGGTCTTGAATATCAGGCTAGAAAGGCAAGAACTTGGTTCTGTAAGTAAAGAAAAGCAGAGAAGTATTTGAAACTCATATTTTATGTATAGTACCTAGTAAATACATTCAATCACCTTGTGGTACATTGTCAATGGAAAAGAACCCAAACTCTAAAATAGTGAAAGGGGTGACCCTCACCCAGAGAGCCATACCCAAGAAGTCTTGAGCCAGTGGTCTCAGTGTGGTTGGGTTACAGTTTGACTTTAGACATTTCAGGGAGACAGGAATTACACATAAAGTCATAAATCAATAAATGGAAGGCATACGTTGGTTAGGCCCAAAAAGGCAGGGCATCTTGAAGCAGGGCATTACAGATTATAGGTCAGTTTAAAGATTCTTTGATTTGTAATTGGTTAAAGAAACGAAGATTTGTCTAAAGGCTTGGGATGTTTTGGGTTGAGATAAGGAAATCTGTTCATCACAGACAAATCACTGGACACATATGGGGCATATACCCAGGCTCAAGTGATCTGTTAAGTAAATTGATGTCTCTAAGAAAAAAAAAAAGATACAGGGAGACAGCCTTTCTTTTAAAAATGTAAATTTCCCTTTCAGAAGGCTAGCATATGCTGTTTTTATAGCTTCTGTTGTTCCTCAAAATTATCAGCTCAAAATAATCTTTGTGCCAACGAGGCATATTTTGGGGTGGCATATTCTAGTCTCCTGCAGTCATATTTTGGGGTGGCATATTCTGGTCTCCTGCAGTCATATTTTGGGGTGGCATATTCTGATCTCCTACATATATGTATGCCTGAAAAGAAAATTAGTAGTTTGGCTCTGGAAGAATAAACAGTTATAGCCAAGAAGATGTCAAAGTGGGGCTTGCAAGGTTGTTTTAGCTGGGGGCTGAACAGGGTGGCTATACTTCTGAGGGGTCATTATGATCCAGAGTTGGTTTGGTCCTTTGTGATTTATAGGCCTGGAAACTGGATGTTAAAATTCACTAAGGACGGGCGCGGTGGCTCGCACCTGTAATCCCAGCACTTTGGGAGGCTGAGGTAGGAGGATCACTTAAGGCCATGAGTTCGAGACCAACCTGGGTAACATAATGCGACCCCATTTCTACAAAAAATAAGAAAAATTAGCCAGGTGTGGTGGCTTGCACCTGTAGTCCTAGCTATTTGGGAAGCTGAGGTGGGAGGATTTTGAGGGTGCAGTGATCTATGATGGGGCCATTGCACTCCAGCCTGGGCGACAGAGTGAGACCCTGTCTCTAAAAAAAAAAAAAAAATTAATGAATAATAAAATTCACTGAGAATTCACTCTCATCTCTAAAGGGTCTTTCCTTCACTAATTAAGTCAACATAGATTTACCACATGTACAGCAGTGTGAAGTGTTGCATGTTATATGTCAAGGAATAACTCAGAGATGTCTAGTTATTTACAAGCCAGTTATTTCCCATATTAGGGACAGTTGATACAGACTGTCAAGGACAAATAGCTGAGAGGAACAAAAAGGAAAACACTGCAGTTAGCCTCAGGAACAGTGAAAAGATTCAGTTGAAAAAACCAATCAGGCCCTGCACATTGGATCATACCTGTAATTCCTGCAGTTTGGGACACCCAGGTGGGAGGCGGGAGGGAGGATCTCGGGATGCCTGGAGTTTGAGACAAGCCTGGTCAACATAGACTCTATCTCCACAAAAAAATTTTTTCAATTAGCTGGGTGTGGTGGTGTGTACCTGTAGTCCCAGCTGCTCGGGAGACTGAAGCAGGAGGATTGCTCGAGCCCAGGAGTTCAAGGCTGCAGTGAGCTATTATCACACCACCGCACTCTAGCCTGGGTGACAGAGCAAGACCCTGTCTCAGAAAAAAAGCAAAAAACAAACAAACAAAAAAACCAAACCAAAACAAAAAAACCCAATTAGCTGGAATCTAGCAGATACGTGAATTTGGGAACATTGTCTTTGAGTAGGCCAATTAAGGGTAAACTTTCAGTGTTTAGGGGTTTTCTGAAAACCCAAGGATCTAACTGGGAAGCTGTGTCCAGGGAATATGCCACCTCAATCTGGCTAAATGTGCATCATTTCCTTCATTAGAGTTTCTCAGATGCAAGGAGGAATCCCATATAGTCCCTGCCTTCAAAGGAACTTACAGCTTAGTAAAGGATATGTCCTAAACTTGGCTAACTGGAGTTATGCAGATAAATTGCTCTGGGAACTGGAGGGAAAAGTGGCATCGAAAGATTTAGTGGAAGAGGTGATTCTTGAGCTGGGTGATAAAGCTCAATAGCTAAATTTCCCAGGAGTGCAACAAAATTTGGTTTACTAACCTGCTATGACCAGGGATAGCACCCCAGAGGAAGGTGGGCTGCCTCTCATTATGAGGGAGTAGGAAGGGGGTTTTATAAGGTTCAGGCTGGCCCTGAATAACTGACGAGGGGAGAGGGGAAGTGAGAATTAGCTCTAGATTGTTGCTTTCATGAAGTACAGGCAGTTTGGTAATTGGTTATTTTTGTTCAAGACCTGGGAGCCACACAGCAGGCTAGGAAGGTTATTGGTAAGAAAGCAGTAATCACTCAAAGGTAGGAGGCTTTCAGGACACTTTACAGCCAAGGTGTGACCTTGGGAGAAATACTGTTTTATGTTATAATTGCAGCTGGTCTCACTGGTGTCTGTTATGGGAGACTGAATATACGGGCAGACAATGGTCGGACCATTTTATACAACTAGAACTCTGACCCACAACCTGCAGCAACCTGCTCAGGAAACCAACCCATTATCTATGGTAACCAGCCCAGGCAGCCAGCCTGCTATAAGTCAGACTTGCAGGAAGCTAGGTGCTATCTCTAGTGACAAAGCAGGAAGCTAAGCAATACTCCCATACCAATTGGCCCCAAATGGCCAGGACTTGATTAATAATTGGTACCCTGTCTCTCACTATATACAAAAATCAACTCAAAGTGGATCAAAGACTGAAATGTAAGACCCCAAACTATAAAACTACCAGAAGAAAAGATAGGGGAAATGCTTCAGGACATTGGTCTAGGCAAAGATTTTATAGCTAACACTTCAAAAGCACAGGCAACAAAAACAGAAATAGACAAGCAGGATTATATTAATCTAAAAAGCTTCTGCATAGCAAAGGAAACAATCGAAAGAGTAAAGAGATAACCTGTAGAATGGGAGAAGATACTTGTAAACCATCCATTCGACAAGGGACTAACTATCCAGTATATACAAGGAAATTGAATATGATGATCCTGATTTAAAAAGAAAAAGGAAAATAAATCAGAATATACAAGGAATGCAAAAAACAATAACAATGACAAAAAACCCAAACATTAAAAAGTGGGCAAAGCACATGAATAGACATTTCTCAGAAGACATACAAATGGCCAACAGGTGTATGAAAAAATACTCAACATCAGTAATCATTGGGGAAATGCAAATCAAAATTACAATGAGATACCATCTCACCCCAGTTAGAATAGCTATTGTCAAAAAGACAAAAAATAACAAATGCTGGCAAGGATGTGGAGAAAAGGAAACTCTTCTACACTGTTGGTGGGAGTGTAAATCAGTAGATCCATATGGAAAACAATACGAAGCTTTCCCCAAAAAACTGAAAATAGAACTACCACCGGATCCAGAAATCCCACTACTGGGTATTTATCCAAAGGAAAGGAGAGGAAATTGGTATCTCAGCGGGATACCTACATCTCTTGTGTTTATTCAGGCACTATTCACAATAGCAAAGATACGTAATCAACCTAAATGTCCATCAATGGATGAATAGATTAAGAAAATGTGGAATATATACACAATGGAATACTATTTGGCCATAAAAAAGAATGAAATCATGTAATTTGCAACAACATGGTTGGAACTGGAGGTCATTATGTTCAATGAAATAAGCCAGACACAGAAAGACAAATATCACATGTTCTCAGTCATATGTAGGAGCTAAAAAAGTTGATCTCATCAATGTAGAGTGTGGAAGAATAGAAACCAGAGGCTGAGGGGGGTGTGTGGGTGTCGGGGGATGAAGAGAGGTTGGTTAGTGGGTACTATCATACACCTAGATACAAGGAATAAGTTCTTTTTTTTTTTTTTTT
>RJWJ010020465.1:0-29047 GCA_004363605.1 Indri indri | reverse complement strand
ACAGTTCACTTCTAGGTCACCCTCTCAGATCTAGTTCAGATCAATATTCTCATTTACTTCAGCTATAAAATGAGTTTATTCCCAGATTGAGTATGCCTTCCCAGGGAATCTCTGAAATAGCTTAAAATATGCTTTCCAAAAGGATGTTTTTATAAAATCTTTTAAGAAAAAAATATATACAAGACTGCTGCACATATTTGCCAGAAAAAAAAAAAAAAGGTCAGGTTTTATTGGGAAGCAACCACATTTTTTCCCATATTGCTTGTCTATTCTATTCAGTTTTTTACTACATTTCACATTATTTTGTGTTTCAATTAACAGCTCAATGGAAGCTGTGCCAGCTAACATGTACTGAGCACTTACCATGTGCCAGGCAATGATTAATACGTATTATTAGCTCATTTAATTCTCACAATGACCCTATGAAGTGAAAACTATAATATTTCGATAGTAGGAAACTGAGGCACCTTAACCTATAGTAACTTTTGCCCAAGGTCACACAGCTGCTAAATGAGAAGCAGGATATAATCCCAGGAAATTTGTCCCCAGAACTTGTACTCTTAACCGCTATGCAAAATAGCAAGTAATCCTAAAACTAACTCCTTTTGTTGTTTTTAGATTTTTTACAAAAACTATTTTGGCTTTGTCCTTTTAACTTGAATTTTGTTTTTATCGAAGTTTTACATTCACATGTTTTTAAAGCCAGGGAGTTCTACAAAGAGTCTTATTACAAAAAGCTGTAGCCTCCCGTGCCCCGTCCCACCCTTCCTCAATTCCCAGAGTCAAAAATCTTCAACCCATTCACCTGTTTCTTTTATTATTTTACTCAGTTGTCTCTAAAGAACAAGTGTATATTTTTTTGGTTTTAGTTTTCATTTGGGAGCATCATTATCAGTTGATTCCCTCTTGAGAACACAGTTCTGCCCACCCGCATGCAGTACACACGTGTGCACACGTACACACTCACACATCCCTACATTTACACTGCACTTCTCTGCTCTCTGACACTATTAACTTTATCATAATTTTTGGTTACATAAATGTTCAATATTTACTTTATTTCCATCAAATAAATGCTATTCACAGCTGAAATGTATAGTATTCTGATTTTATTTCCTTTTTTTTTTTTGGTACCATTTTTATTTTTCCTGGAGTTAATAATTGCTTTTTGTTCCATTTGTTTATCTTACTATGCGTTTGTTTTTAATTTATCCCCAAATTCTCTACCCTGGAGTAAGTCTCCTCTCAGTACATCCAAACATAACAGGTCTTCCATCAACCTATGCCTGTTGTCCTAGCAATATCTCTGCCACGTACTCTAAACTTGCTGCGCAGTGTGGTCCTGGGATCTCCCTTTACCATCACCCTGGCCACCTTCATTGCCTCTCTTTCCAGTTAGATATCCTGTTTCCTTTATTCCATATCTTCTTCTCTCTTGGGTTACTCTCTTTTTTTATAAAGGACTACCTCTTCCAGTAACTTCCTTAATTGAGATATATGACAGGCAAATTTTTGAGTCATTGGATATTTGAAATCATCTTAACTCTATCTTTACATTGACTGACAGTTTGGCTTTATATAAAATGCTGCATTAAAAAACATTTTCTTTTAAAATTGTAAAGGCATTCCTTCATAGTCTTCTAGCTTCTCAGGTTGTCCCTAAGAATAAAAAAATAAAATTTTGATTCCTAATCAGTTGTTCGAGTATGTTTTTATCTTCTTTCAGGAGAGTTTTAAGATCTTCTCTTTGTTCCAGTGTTCTAAATTTCCTGTTCGTGTGCCTTGGTGTGGTTTTATTTCTATGTATTGTTCTGGTGAGCCAGTGCTACCCAGAAACTCATGTATTTATATTCTAGGAAATGTTTTATAATAATTTCTTTGATAATCTCCTCCCTCCATTTTCTCTATTCTTTCTTCCTCGGACTCCTATTATTCTGGTGTTGGACCTCCTGGACTGAACTTTCTATTTTCTTATCTTTTTACTCCTAGTTTCCAACAGTTTGTCTTTTTGTTCTAGAAATAATGCTCAGCCTCTATCCAGTTCTATTTCTGTTATCATAATTTTAATTTCCTAAAGTTCTATCATAATTCCAACTTAACTTTTTATAGGATTCTTTTCACATTCTTGGTATAATAGCTTCTCTTATCTTTGTGAGGACATTAAAGTCTTTTGAAGTTGTCTTCTCCCTGAATTATCTCTTTTTCATTCAAGTTTCTTTTCTTTTTTCTTTTTAGTTCTTTGGTCTCCATTTTTTATATTATAGGGTAATAGATAATATTCGTATCTTTGCTCATATTAATAATAAAACTAAAAACATGAGAGTAAATGCTGTGTGAGGTGGGATGAGGTTTGTCAATAACTAGGCTTTATTGCTGGGTGATTTGGTTGGGTGGATTCCTTGGGAGACCCATCAATGTTGTATATTAGGTGTATTAGGTCTGTTCTCTTGGGCCATTTAGATTCTCCAGGAAAAAAAATTTAATCTTCTGTCTAAAAGACATAAATCTTCTTGTCAGGGTTTTGGGAGCTGATTGGTAGGGAAGGATGTTAGGCTTCTTACATTCAATATCTAGAACTGCATTATCCAATATGGCAGCCACTAATCATACGTAGCTTTGAGTACATGAAATGAATGTGATCCAAATTGAGATGCACTATAAGTATGCTATACACTATATATTTATAACTATATAAATGCTATGCACACTGGATTTCAAAGACTTTAAAAAGTGATATATCTCATTGAGAATTTTTATATCAATTACATATTGAAATAATATTTTTTACATATTGTGTTAAATAAAATATGTCATTAACATTAATTTTACCTGTTTGTTTTTACTTTGTAAAATGTGGCTACTATAAAATTTAGAATTACACTTGTGATTCACATTTGTGGCTCACTTTATGTTTCTATTGGACAGTGATTATTTAGACTTTTACACTATTTCTTTTTTTTCTGGAATGTTCTTCTCCATCATTGGTGTCTAGTGT
Organism: Indri indri; assembly: GCA_004363605.1. Lineage (NCBI taxonomy): Eukaryota > Metazoa > Chordata > Mammalia > Primates > Indriidae > Indri > Indri indri. Next base: position 26,052 of record RJWJ010020465.1, on the reverse strand, counting down.
CCCATTCTTAGACACTATTGGTTTGCTATTTATAGATACAATCTTCCATTTTGCAGGAGTGGGAGACAGGAAGCAACCTGGCTATCAGGGGACTCTGGAGGGCCTGACTGCTTCTTAAAAAGACTTTAATCTTCCTATTTTTAGTGCCACTTTCACCCCACTTTCAGAAGTGCCTAGTATTGCCATTTCCTGAAACTTTTTACATTTCTGCACAAAAATGGGGTTGCTTTTGTTCTCTCCTAAAATTAATCTCAGGATTTGGCTTTCTATATTCTTCTAAGTCAGTTACCACTTATCCTTTTGCTGTCCAGCTTTTAAAATTTTGTTGCCTGTGTCTCCTCTCTTGTGGCCTTCAAGTTTGTGATATTAAAAAACAATAATTTTACTATTCTTCTAGTAAGGTATTAGGGAATGCAAGTGTTTAATCTTTCATCTTTAACCAGAAGTCCATTTCAGACTTTATTTTGTTTAAGTTTGGCTCTGTCCTCACCACTCCATGAAGCTGCACTTTTCAAGGTCAGCAGTAATCTCTCTTTTGCCAAATTTAATGGACACCTACATCTCCTCATCTTCTTGGACCTTTTAACAGCATAACAGAGCTTATCACTTTCCTGTGAAACACTCTCCATTCTTGATTTCCAAGACACCATATTATATTCTTCCTCAGTGTTTTATTTGGAATTTTGTTGACTTCTCCTCCTCTACCCAGCATCTAAATATTGAAATGCCTCAAGGCTCTGGAGCCTCCAGGAAGCCCTGGTGCATCTTCTCTCCTTTATAAACACTCTCTTTTGATGATCTCATCTATTATAAACCACTAATACTGACAATGTCGAAATTTTTATCTTCCAAATTACCTCTCTCTACAAATACACATTAATATACCTAACTCCAAATTCCACCTGAATTTCTGATAGGTATCTCAAATTCAGTGTTTCACATGAAGCTCATATTTTCCCACCTAAGCGCATTTCTCCCCTCGTCCATCTCAGAAAATGTCACCATCATTCAATCGCTCAAGCAAAAAGGTTGAGTCATCTTTTATTCCAGCCTTTCCTTTGTCCCCCATATCTGGCCCATCATCAGTGTTTAAGGGGTACATCTCCAAATATACCTTCAAGCTCTTCTCCGTCACAATTGCCACTACTTCCATCTCACCACCATTCTCTTCTTCCGCTGCAATATCCTCCTAATCGGCACCTACCTCCATTCTTGCCCTACTCCAATCCACTCTTTGCATATCAGATATTCCATCAATTTTATCTACTTAGACACACTTCTCTGAACTTCAGAATGATCTATAAAGTCACACACCTATGGTCCCAGAAAAGTCTTATTCACATTTTAGAGGAAAATCTTATCTATCTTGTTTGTTTTTGTTTTCCCAGTACCTGCACAGTGCCTAGCACATAATAGATATTCATTTTTAATGAAATACTTAACTAAATAATCAGACCAACAATATTAATATGGAATAAGGGACAAAAGCCAATTTGAGAAAAGGAGAAGATATGATATGAAAACTTTTCAGACATTGATTGGGAGTAGCTATAGCTCTGAGAAACTTACTGCTATTTTTCCTAGTACCCAAAGCAAATATGCAAACAAGACTGCAGAGCTTTTATTATCTAATAAAAGGAAGGATATATGTTCATCATAAATAAACACATTTGTTTTCTGGATTTATAGTCTGAGAGGAATTTGTCTTTCAAAAAAGGTCACTAAGTAATGGATAGTACCCTACATAGCATTTTCTTAATGCAGAGAAATTCACCACATGTATGTTTCTTATATTGGCTCTCAGGGAACAGATGTGAAAGTTTAAGTGCCACTCCACAAAGACACTTATACAGGGAGCTAGATTGGGAAAATAAATGTATTGTTTTGGTTAAGCTACTGGTGTAAAATTGAAAGCAAAACTAAAGCAGCCCTTTCCTGGCATAATATGAAATTCCATGCCTTGAGATTATCTGAACAGTTAACAAAAGCTGCCTACATCAGATTGATATTAGAAACAAAAACAAAAGCCCACAGCTGTCTAACTTATTTTCCTATGGACAATTTCCTTGTTGTTGATTGGTAGTAAAAAGGAAGCAAAATAAGCAGCTGCCCACTATGCCCCTCTATTGGTGGCTGCCATTGCAGTGCCTGCTGAGAGCGGTATGTTTTAGAAAGGACCAGAATTGGGACAAGTAGAAACAACATGTGTCCGAAAGACCACTCACCTTATTTCACTATAATACAGCATGGCATAGTGGAAAGAACCCTGTGGAATGTGAAATGGTAAAATTTAGAGTTGAAAGACTGGTATGAGCTCTGGCAACAGAACACATAAATTCTGTGCTCTTCATTCTTATCCTCTCTTAGCCCCAGTTTGTGCTGAAAAATGAGAGTTTATTATAGGAAAAATAAGCATATCTATTGTTTTAGTCTGCTCAGACTACCATAACAAAATACCATAGACTGAGTGGCTTAAACAACAGAAATTTATTTTCTCTCAGTTCGGAAGGCTGGAAGGTCTGGGTGCCAGCATGGTTCAGCTCTGGTGAGGACTCTCTTCCTGTTTTGTGCCTTCACACTGTGTCCTCACATGGCAGAGAGAGGGAGTGGGATAGGAGGAGGAGAAAGAGGAAAGACAGGGAAAGGAGGGGAACAAGCTCTCTGGTGCCTCTTCTTATAAGGGCACTAATCCTATCATAAGGGCCCTACCCTCATGGCTTCTTCTAAACCTAATTACCTACCCCAAACCCCATCTCCAAATACAGTCACACTGAGGGTTAAGGCTTCAACTTACAAATTGGGAGGGAGGGCACAATTTAGTCCATAGCACCTATTTATCTGGGGTTTTTAACAGTGATAAAATGAGATTATCCATATGAAGGCATGGAAAATGCTGGATAAATAACTGCTGGACTTAATTATCATCTACCAACCTTAATGAGGAACACTAGTAGTAAATACCTCTATTCCTGGTGCCTAGAATTTGTTTCTCTATAAGATTTGGTGAAATGCCTGTAAGACTATCTACCATTTATGCTCTCACCTTCTAGCAGTTAGGAAAGAATCCTCTGGGAATTTCAACTTGACTAACAACTTGGAGGAAGAAAAAGGGGGCAAAGAAATGTCCTAGAGAAGACCCTTCTCTTGGGTAAAAAAAGACACTGCAATGCAATTGCTTTGATTTGCAGGTTCTTCAGGAAGCCCATCAGCAATATAAGTGTGTTGATTCTTATTACCATACCCAAGACAACTCTTTACTTTTAGTCTTTCATAATCCAATGAATATACAACGTCAGCATTGCGAACATTGGAATATTGCCCTTCACTCCAATGTTGGATTCAGGTAACCAGCTTAGATATTTTAGTTAATTGGATAGTTAATTGAATTTAGTTAGCTTTTTAGTTACTTTGTCATTTCAGTTTTAGTTCTTTAGCCTTAGCTAGCTGGTTCAACTCAAGGAAAACATTTGCGTAGTACTACAGATTAAATTCAGCTCGCTGAATTGAATGTTTACACATGCCAGGCACTGTGGTAGGCATTGAAGCTATACCACTAAAGAAGACAGACATTATTCTTTCCCTCATGGAGCCTACTTGGGATGTTATTAAATTACATTTGATTCAATTAGACTCCAGTAAAACTACTTCTGAAAGATTTCAAGTAGGAACTACAAAACATGACATTCTACACACTGATTTCGGGTAACTCTGCTTGATCTGGAGAAGATTCCAAAGAATGACATACTAACACAGCAGTCAGGTTTCCAGCAAACTGAGAAATCTAGCAATCGGGGATTTTTTTTTTTTCTTCCCAGTTCTTTAGTTATTTCTTTGCTCTCTTAGAACTTTGCTCTCTCTCATTAATAACAAGGGCATTTCATTATTATTTCAATATTGGTTAATGTATATTTGGTATTTATTATTCATTTAGCATTGTTTTAGGCCTAAGGGATACAGAAAGATATATAGAATGGACTTAAAGAAGAATTAGGGGAACGTATTATATGTGGGCATACACAAACACATTTTAAAGTCATAAAATGAATTTTTTTAAATTGAGGAATACAGTAGGTGTGCCAATATATAATAATATCTTGAACTGTTAATCTGTGTTTTTCTTTTGTTTTCTTTTTCATTGCCAGTACTTACACTTTTATTTCTTTTCTGGTCTTAATTGTTGACTAGGACTGCCAATATAATTTTGAGAGGACATCCTTGTCTTGTTCCAGGTTTTAAAGGAAATGTTTTGACTATTTAAAAATTAAGTATGTTTTTGCTCGAGGCTTTGTATAAATATTCCTTAAGTTAAAAAACCATTACTAGTTTGCTATGAGTTCTTACTCATACACGATTGTTAAGTCATATCAAATAATTGTCCTGTATCAATTTAGATGTTCACATTTTTTTCTTTAATCTGTGAAAGTGCTGAATTTCATTAATATTAATCTATATTTTAGTGTTGAACCAAACTTGCCATCCCATGGTAAGACGAGTTTGTCCATATGCTATCTTCTTTATAAATTGCTGAATTTGCTTTGTAATATATTGTTTAGAATATTGCATCTGTATTCATGGGCAAGATTTCCTGTAATTTCCCCTTCTTTATATGTTCTTGTCTGCTTTTGGTATTGAGATTATATTAGCCTCATAAATTATCTAGAGAATGCTCTCCCCTTTTAAGTCTATTTCTTTATTTTCTAAAATATTAATAGCTTGTGGAAAATTAAGATATATGTTCTTTTGATGCTTGGTAAAGCTTATAGGTAAAAACATCTGGGCCAGAGGAAATGTTTAATTACTGATTCAACTTCTGTCATGGTTATTAGACTCTTCAGGTTTTCTATTTAGTTTTGAATTAGGTTTATAATTTATATTTTTCTAGGAATTTGACCATTTCACCTGTTTTCAAAGTAAGTATAAAATTGATGTCAATATTCTCTTATCTTTTAAATCTGTGTTATGTTTATCTGTATTCTTTTTGGTTCCTAATATTTTTAAATCTGTGATTTCGTTATATGTTTCCGGATCAATCTTGCCAAAGGGTTGCCAGCTTGATTAATATTTTTAAGAAATAACTCTTGATTTATGATTCTTTCTCCCTTTTTTATCTCATTTAATTTTGCTCTCATCTTTTTTATTTCCTCTATTTAATTTCCTTAGATTGTTCTGATATTCTTTAACTTCTTAAATTATTAATAAAAGCTTATCTTGTGATTTTGAATTGTTGCTTTTTGTTTGTTTATTTGTCTTTTACCTTATAAGCATTTAAGGTGAAATCTCTCCCTAAATACCACCTTAGCAACACTCCAAAGTATCTAATTGATAGTATTTTCATTATCTTTCATTTCTAATTTTCATTATCCTTTCTTACTTGACCCATGGATTACATAGAAATATGTTTTAATTTTAAACATCTGACTATGTGTTATATTGTTGTTACAGTTTATAGTTTCAAAATATAGTTGTCAGACAACATATTCTAAGAATGCTGAGGCTATGAAATTTGTTGATACCTGCTTTGTTGTTTAGTATGTGGTGAATTTTTATAAATTCTCCAAGTTTGTGTGATAAGAAAGTGTATTTTCCAATTTTTGATTACAGAGTTAGACTTTTTAAATCTTTCACATTCTTTTGGATTTTTGAAAACTTGGTCAATCAATTGATGAGAAAAAACTTTTTTAAAAAACTCACAATGTTATGGTGAATGTATCAATTTCTCCTTATAATTTTATCAGTTTTGGTTTTATGCATGTTGAAGTTATATTATTAAATAAATACAATATTAGGTTTGTTGTATCTTCCTGATGAAGCTTTTATCATTATGTAATGTTCCTCTTTATTTCCAGGACTGATTTTTGCTTTCAAGTTTATTTTGTCTAATGTCAATGTCATTATGTTTAGTATTGATATGTCTACACAGATTTTATCGTATATATTTTTTCTCATATTGATAAACTATATAAAACTTTTTATTTAATATTTTATCTTATATATTCTTTTCCACCCATTTATGTCTTATAAAATGTGTCTGGCTGTATTTTTTTTTTTATCTAGTCTGTCACTATTTGCCTCTTAGTTGAGAAACTAGTTCATATATTTGAATTAATTTCAACCATCTAATTTTGTCATTTATTTGTTTCTTTATTTTTTTAATTCCACTTTGTTTGTTTCTACTAGAGTAACAGATGCTACATCTTTTAATTCATTCTTTGAAATTATGATATACATTTTTAGCTTTATTGAGATATAATTGATACACATAAAATTGCACACATTTAAAGCACACATTTTGAGAGGTTGGATGTATACATGCACCTATGATACCATCACACAAACAAGGTACTAAATATACCCATTACCTTCAAAAATGTCCTTCTGTTCACTTGTGTTGTTGTTTTTAAGAATACTGGGCATGAGATCTATCCTTTCAGCGTATCTTAAAGTGAACAATATTATTAGCTATAGATAATAATCTCTAGATCTTATTCATTTTGCATAACAGAAATTATATATCCATTCAAAAATAATTCCTCATTTCCTTCCTCTCAGCCACTGGAAACTACCATTCTATTCTCTGCTTCTACAAATTTGACTGTTTTAGATAACCTCATATAAGTAGAATCATGCAGTATTTGTTCTCAGTGACTCACTTATTTCACTCAGTATAATGTCCTCTGGGTTTACACATATTGCCACAAATGGCAGGATTTCCTTCTTTTTTAAGGCTGAATAATATTCCATCATGTGTATATATCACATTTTCTTTATCCATCCACAGATCCTTGTCTCCATATTTATGCTATTGTGAAAATGTTGCAATAAACATGGGGGTGCAGAATTCTTCTAGATATTGATTTCAATTCTTTTGGATAAATACCCAGAAGTTGGATTGATGGATCCCATGGTTCTATTTTTAATTTTTTGAAGAACTTCCATACTATTTTCGATAGTGCCTACATCATTCTACATTCCCACAAACAGTATAATAAGGGTTCCAGTTTCTTCACATCCTTACCAATTCTTGATATCTTTTCTTTTCCTTTCCTTTCTTTTCTTTACCTTTGCTTTCTTTTCTTTTCTTTTTCTTTCTTTTCTTTTTCTTTATAATAGCCATCCCAACAGGTGTGGGGTGATGTCTTATTGTGGTGTTGATCTGCATTTCCCTGATGATTAGTGATGTTTAGTACCTTTTCATAAACCTGGTGGGCATTTGTGTGTTTTCTTTGTAGAAAGGTCTATTTAGGTACTTTGCCCATAAATTAGTATTTTTAAAATGTCCATACTATCCAAAGCAATATATGGTTGCAATGCAATCTTACAAAATCCCAATGAAATTTTTTATGGAAAGAGAAAAATCAAGGAGTGTTACAGCAGCAAGATGTCTAAATGGAATATGCCATGCTCATACCCCCACAGAAACAACAATGTTAACAACTACCCATAGGAATACCTCTCTGGAAACATGGGAGTCCAATGTAGAGAACCCAGCACAGCATTCAATAAAAATATTCCAAGAATAGACAGATTAAAGAGGGTAGGAAGATCAGTTTCACTTTGCCTGCATTATCTCAGTGCCAAGAGAAAACTCTTGGCCCACAATTTCTCCCAATTTCATCACAAGGGGAAAATGAGAGCGGAGTGAGCACCCAGCCTTTTTAGACCCACAGGATATTGCCCAAAGACTCACTTCACTCTTGCCCTACCCATGTGACTGAGGGGACCATCATGACTGAATAGTCTGAGGGAACCTAGGAATAGGGAAAATAGATAGTGTTCATAGAAACCACCATGCAGATCTTAAAAACAAGCCACAGAACCTACTAACTGGCTCAGGGACTCCATCAAGATGGTGCATGTGAGCATCCACAAATGGCATGTGTGCCTTCCCACAGAAGGCATGAGCAACCCTCCACAGACAGCAAGTGTAAGCTTCCACAGAGGGTGTGTGTGAACACCTGCAGAAAGCCTGTGGATTTCAGTGGCTATTTTGCCTGTGTGAAATTGGGGGAAGGCACACATTGAACACTTCAGGGCACTACTTTGGGGAAAATAAACAAGAGGCTGTCAGCATCTGGCCTAACTTTGTGGGATTGAGAGAAGGGACATAATCCTAAAATTTTTCCTGTCCAATAAAGATGGAACAAGCAGAGTGGGGTAAGCATATCAATAGAAGAGGCCTGAGAGACCCCCAAATCCCTAGCTGGTCCAATTGATAAAGGTCTTTCTCTCCCAAATCAAACCAGTAAAAACTTGAGGAGGGGACTACTTTTTAAATTGAAAAGACAGCAACACAAGACTTCAAGGAACATTAAGAATAAAGAAAATATAACCATGACCAAAGGAACAAAATAAAGATGCAATGGCTAACACAAAGAAATGAAGATCTGTTAATTGCCTGACAAAAAATTCAATATAATTATCTTGAAGCTCAATGAGCTACAAGAGAATATACTTAGACAACTAAGTAAAATCAGGAAGGCAATGCATGAACAAAATAAGTTCAACAAAGAGGTAGAAACCATAAAAAAGAACCAATAAATTCTGGAACTGAAGAATACAATGACTGAACTGAAAAAATTAATAGGGACTACAATAGAAGAGTAATCAAACAGAAGAAAGAATCAGTGAACTCGAATATAGATCACTTGAAATTATTCAGTCAGAGGAACAAAAAGAAAAAAAGAACAAAAAAGAGTGAAGAAAGCCTGTATGACTTATGGAACACCATTAAACAAAACAATAAATGCATTATGGAAGTTCCAGGAGGAGCAAAGAAAGAGAAAGGAGAAGAAAGCTTATTTTAAGAAATAATGATAAAAAGTCTCAAATCTGCAGAGGGAAATGAACATCCAGTGTGCCTGTCACCCAGATAGTGTTCATTGTACCTGTCAGGTAGGTTTTCACTCCCCACTCCCCCCTGCTTATATCAAAACCTCACATGTACCCTATAAAGGTGCATACATACAACTATTATGTATCCATTATAATTAAAAATAAAATATATATTTAAAAAATAATCCTCATTTTCTCATGTACACAGAAAATGTTTCAGCATAGATCATATACTAGACCATGAAATAAGTCTTAAAAAGTTTAAGAAGACTGAAATCATATCAAGAATCTTTTCCTGCCACCATGGTATAAAGCTAGAAATCAATAACAGGAGAAAAAAATGGGGAGTTCACAAATATATGGAAATTAAAACACATTCCTGAGCAACCAATAGTCCAAAGAAGGAATCAAAAGGGAAATAAAAAGAGTAGCTTGAGAAAAAAATAAAAACACAACATATAAAATCTTATGGGATAAAGCAAAATCAGTTCTAAGAGGGAAGTTTATAGCAGTGAACACCTATATTTAAAAAAAAAGAAAATCTCAAATAAGCATCCTATCTTCATACCTCAAGGAACTTGAAAAAGAACAAACTAAGTCCAGTCAGGAGAAGGAAGGAAACAATAAAGACTAGAGCAGAAATAAATGAAATATAGAGGAGAAAAATGATAGAAAAGATCACTGAAACTAAGAGTAGGTTTTTTTGAAAAGACAAATTTGACAAACCTTTAGCTAGACTATGAAAAAGAGAGAAGACTCAAATAAATAAAATTAGAAGTGAAAGATAAGACATTACAACTGATACCATAGAAATGAAAAGATCATAAGAGACTACCATGAACATTTATACACCAACAAATTGAATAACCTAGGAGGGGTGAATAGATTACTAGAAACATACAACCCACCAAGACTGAAACATGAAGAAATAGAAAATCTGAACAGACCAATTAACAACTAAGGACATTGAATCAGTAATTTTTAAAAAAAAAACCTCCCAACAAAAAAAGACCACGATCAATGGTGAGTTGAATTCTACCAAACATTTAAAAAAATACCAACAGTCCTCCTCAGACTCTTCCAAAAAACTGAAGAGGAGGGAATACTTCCAGACTCATTTTATTAGGCCAGCATTATCCTGATACCCAAGCCAGACAAGGACACTGCAAGAAGACAGCAGACCATTATCTTTGATGACCATACACACAAAAGTCATCAACAAAATACTAGCAAACTGAATTCAACAGCACATTAAATGGATCATTCAACATGATCAAGTGGGATTTATCCCTGGGATGCAAGGATGCTTCAACATATAAAAATCAATAAATGTTATACACCGTATTACAGAATGAAGGATAAAAATCGTGTGATCATCACAATAGATGCAAAAAAAGAATATGGCAAAATTCAATATCCTTTCATGATAAAAATAACTCTCAACAAATTAGGTACGGAAGGAATGTACCTCAACATAATAAAGGCCATCTGTGTCAAGCCCACTGCTAATATCATATTCAATGATGAAAAGCTGAAAGCTTTTCCTCTAAGATCAGGAACAGGACAAGGATACCCACTCTCACCACTTCTATGCAACATAACACTAGAAGTCCTAGGCCAGAGTAGTTAAGCAAAAGGAAGAAATAACAGGCATCCAAATCAGAGAGGAAGAAGTAATATTTTTTTGTTTGCAGATGACATGATCTTATGTATAGAAAACACTAAAGACTCCACCAAAAAACTGTTATAATAAACGAATTCAGTGACCTTGCAGGATACAAATCGACATACAAAAATTAGTGTGTTTTTATACACTAGCAAAGAACTATCCAAAAAAGAATGTGAGAAAACAAATACATTTCCAATACCATCAATAAGAATAAAATACTTAAAAATAACCAAAGAGGTGAAAGGCCAGTACATTGAAAACTATAAAATTTCTTCCATTAATGGAAGAAATTAAAGAAGGCACATATAAGTGTAAAGATACCACACATTCATGAATTGGAAGAATTAATAATAAAACGTATATACTACCTGAAGTGTTCCACAGATTCAATTAAATCCTTATCATAATTCCAATATCGTTTTTCACATAAATAGAAAAAAACAATCCCAAAATTTGTGTGAAACAAAAGATCTCTGATAGCAAAAGCAATCTTGAGAAAGAAGAACAGAGGCATCACATTTCATGATTTCAAAATATAAAACAAAGCTACAGTAATTAAAACAGTATGGTACTGGCATAAAGACAGACAGATAGACCAATGGAACAGAATAAAGAGTTCAGAAATAAGTCCACATATGTATGGGCAACTAACTGATCTTCAGCAGGGGTGCCACAAATATAAAATGGGAAAAAGGATAGTCTCTTCAACACACGGTAGTCGGAAAACTGAACATCCATATGAAAAAGAATGAAATTGGATTTCTAATTTTAAATGTTCTCACCACAAAAATGATATATGAGATAATGCATATGTTAATTAGCTCGATTTAGCCATTCCACAATGGATACATATTTCAAAACATGTTGTACTTGATGAATATATATAATTTTTATTTGTCAATTGAAAAATAAAAGAAATTGGATTTCTATCTTAAGTCAAACACAAAAATAAAATCAAAATGGATTAAAGACTAAAACATAAAACTTTTACATTGGTCTTGGCAATGATTTCTTGGATTTGAGACCAAAAGCACAGCAACAAAACCAAAAATAAAGTGTTATACATTTGTAAATTAACACAGTCTAAAGTCAATGGCTTCACCCAAATAATATTACACAAGCACAATAGAATTCTTTAATTTCATATATCCCCATTCCACATTTTGTATCATTGTAGCATGTCTTCATTTCTATCCTGATGTTCTACCTCAAAATTTAGACAGTTTATTTTATTTGTTTTTGCAGCCAATGTTTGTGTAAGTTGATAAATCTTTTATACAAGGTTAATTACAAAAAAGAAGGCATGAATAACTGTTACCAAAAATACAGTCACATCAGGAATAAAAATCATTTTATTCCATTTCTTCTGGAAGTAAGGGCTTTAGAAATTCCCATAGTGAAGATCTTTGGTGATGAAATCAGTTTTGTTCGCTGAAAATGTCTGCATTTTAGCTTTGTTCATGAAAGATAATTTTGCTCAGCATATATTTCTTGATTGACAGTTAAATTCTTCTCAGCACATTAAACAAAATTATCCCATTGTCTTCTAGATGCCTTTGAAGCCATTAAGAGGTAAACATCAGTCTTAATGGGAAGCATTGGAAGCATGCCGTATAAAATTATTAATAGAAACAAGACAGAGATGACCACTATCACCTATTCTAAGCAACTTCAATGAAAGTCTAAATCAGCACAAAAATTTAATAAACATAATTTTAATGTGTAAGAATTAAAGAGATGAAAATATAATTATTGACAGTTGAGATGATTGTTGACACAGGAAAATCCCAAAGCAATCTACAGAATAGTTACAAAATAATGGGAGAAATTACCTTGAAATTATATTTTTATTTGCATTTTTGTGCACCACAAGAAATTGTTAGAAAACGTAATGTTTAAAAAAGAAAAGATAAAATTGACATTAGAAACAAAATTATAGAGTACCTAGGAAAGCCAAATCCTAGGGTTAAATATGCACACATGCACAATTTCATCAAAGGAAAGTCCTGTCTTTTCCCACTCCTCATCTCATTAATAAAAATTTTAGCCACATTTTGCTTTGAATTATCATGAATTGAGTATTAATAATAAAAGCCAGTATATTGACTTGTGTAGACTTTATAATTTATTAAAATAGATAGATCACTTATATATAACATTTTCATCTCTCAGTAATCTATTTTATACAATGGGCTCCATAATTTACTTCTCAGCGATTTTTATAATATTCTCCCAAATGTGTAAAATACTTCACATAGAGATGTATCAATGTTATGGTAGTCTCATGAAATAAATTGGTAATTACATATGTTTTTTTAGGAGCTGATGCTCCAGGCGGGATGGTTGTGGATATAGAGTCACACAATGCAACAGACTTTAATCCAATTCTGTGTTTATTTAACTTTATAAGAAAATACAGGGTAGAAAACAGCATGACCAGCATCTTCTCAGCAGGAGGCTCAGCAGTTGCCATAGTACATAGTTTCCTTTGCTTCCCTCACCCATGCTGGTTGCGTATGGCTTGAAGATGAGCACCAAGGTACTGTGTGGGTCCCCTTCACACAGAAAAGCCATGGCTTCAGTTTCCCACCAAAACCTGCATGGCAACTCTCAGTTGCCTCTTGAAAGTATAAGCCCATAGATCTGGGGTTTCACAGAACACAAGGTAGTCAAAACATTCCCTGTTTACCTTTACTGTGTAGTTTCTGAAAAACAATACTGTCGGAAGTTGGACTACAAGGTCATTTTCAAGGCTCTTTTGCTAACCCTTTTTTCACAAATACAGTAGTTTACATACCTTATCCACTTTGACAAGAATAATAACACTTCACATGGAAAATCATTTTGAGCTAGTGGTTTCCCAGGGGCTAGACAAAACTGCCCAAGGAAAGAGATGGCAATGTGAAGGGATAAAGAATCAATTGTCTACTACCTTTTCAGTTCTTCCAAAGTTAATCCTCTGTTGATGTTTTCTAATTCTTCAGTCAATTTGAGTAATTTCTTTCTAGGGAATCACACTTGACAACTAGACTTTCTACTCCATTGGCATAAAATTAAACAGTATTTTCATAATAAATGTTTCTGAGAGGGATGTGTTAATATCTCTCTTTATAAATAGGATTTCCATTCTAGTAGTTGTATATGTGTAGTGTGTATGTGTGCGTATATGGGTGTGTAATTTTATTTTTGAATCTGTGTTTTTAGAAGCACCCTTCTGATAAAATGTCCATCTGGTTTCCCTTTAATGCTTTTTAACCATGTTTGATATTAATATTGTTGGGCGGTCCCTCTTTATGTAATAATTTACTGGTAAAACTTTCCTAATCATTTTACACGTCAGCTAGGAATTGCATTTTGCTATGTTAGTGGAAAATTGACTACAGTGGTTACACCAATAAGGGGATTATTTGTCTCCTGTAACAAGAAATCTAGACTTGGGCAGTGCCTCAGAGATAGTACAGCCACTCACAAAAGTCATCAAAGACCCTGGCTTCTGGCTTCTTCGTCAGCCGTGTGCCAAACTTTTATTTTTCTGCATCGTTTTGTTTTGTGGCTGCATCTCTTTTAAATAGTGCCTCGAATTTTTTAAAGGATTTTAATGATAATTAATAAGAATTTTAAATTTTAAAGAATTCCATCCAATCACTTTTATTTTTATTGATGATATGTTTAGCTTCATTCTTACCATTTAATTTTATAAAAATGTTTCTATTTTAGTATTAATCCCTTCCCTTCCATTTGTTAGATTGAATATTCTTATTGCATGCTGGGAGTCTGATTTTTTTAAAGTTACAATTCTATTTACATTCTTCTAGACATTATACTTATCCTTTCAAGTCACATATTTAAACATTTTCATATCATATCTGAGTTAATGAGTATTAATATTTTCCAAAAAACACTTAAAGATTTTAGCGTACTTTCACTTACCTCCAGCAAACCCCCTACTTTCCATTTTGAAATTGTCTAGAAATGTTTCCAATTTTAAAGTAATAGTTTTTAATCTCAAATAAGCGTCATCATTATTTACATTTAATTGTAAATTGTACTTCTTTTTTTTCTTTGACCCTTTTACTTATATCCAATGTTATCTTCTTTCTATGATTTTTTTTTTATGCAATTGAAATACATTTGTGAGTAATTCTTTCAGAAAGTACCTATGGGTGGTAAACTTCCTGAGTCATCGCATGCTTATTCTTTATTTTGTCCTGTCATTCAAATGCTGATTTGCCTGTATATATGAGTCTATGTTCTCTCCTTTTAAATCACTTATAACTGTTATGATATTTATTTAAGATGCAGATTCATTAGAAGGTTCTGAGCAGAAGAAAGACATGATTTAACTTAAGAATTAAAAGGGCCACCCTAGTTGCTGTGTTGAGGATAGACTCCAGGGGTCTAAAGGTAGGAACAGGGAGACCAGTTGGAGGCTATTGCAGCAATCTTAGCAAGAGATGGTAGTGGCTCAGACCAGGATAACAGCAGTAAAGGAGGCAAGAAATGATCAGATTTTCAATATATATTATAAATACATGCTTTTAGTAATTATTTTTAAATGATTTAAAATATAATTTGGATTTCTTGACAGATTGGAAGAAGAGTATGTAAGAAAACAAGAGTAGTCAAAGGTAGCACCAGGGTATTTGGCTTACTCGACTGCAAGGGTAGCTTTGCCATCAGTTAAAATGCCAAAGAGCTTTGATACCACAGCTTGGAATAGAAAATTAGTAGTTCATTTGGGGACATGCTGAGTTTGAAATGTCTATTATCCTCTCAATGAAGATGTCGAGTACTCATAATTCCTAGTGTACAATTTTTAGTTTATTTCTTCAAAAAGGATAAGGAATTAAAGAAAACCATGAAGCAACCTGAGTATATAATCCGGCTTTATTTTTTCAAAACTTTAGGTCTTACTTTCACATAATTTGACAATAACTAATTTTTATTGTCAAGCCTAAATCTTTCAACTTACTGCCTTGGACATAAATCTCTTTGGACATTCACCTCTTTTTGGACATTCATATATTATAAATGTATACAACATTTAATTTAAAAATAATTACACTAATCAGTATAAATAATATGAATGAGTTTGACAACAAATATGACTGACTCTTGGTAAGCAACGAATTGCTAATGTGAACATAAATGCATAAGCAGCTTAACTAATAGCATTTAAGATGTGGCTACACACAAGGCCGGTGAGTTTCACAGCAAGGCTAGAATGATTTAGTAAATCTAGCAAGTCAATCGTATGGAGATACCTCAAAGAATTAAAAGTACAACTACCATTTGATCCAGCAATGCCACTACTGGGTATCTACCCAGAGGAAAAAAAGACATTCTATAAAAAATATATCTGCACTCAAATGTTTATAGCGACACATTTCACAATTGCAAAGATGTGGAAACAACCCAAGTGCCCATCAATGCATCAGTGGAATAACAAAATGTGGTAGGTATATGTATACCATGGAGTACTACTCAGCCATAAAAAAAATGGTAAACTAATACCTCTTGTACTATCCTGGATAGAGCTGGAGCCCATTCTTCTAAGTGAAGTATCACAAGAATGGGAAAACAAACACCACATGTACTCACCATTAAATTGGTACTAATTGATCAACACTTACGTGCACATATGGAAGTAACATTCATCGGGGATCCGACAGGTGGGAGTGGGGAAGAGGGGATGGGTAAATTCACACCTAATGGGTGTGGTGCGTGCTGTCTGGGGGATGGGTATGCTTGTAATTTGACTCAGGCGGTGCAAAGGCAATTTATTTGACCAAAGCATTTGTACCCCCAAAATATTCTGAAATAAATAAATAAGAAGAAAGGATAAAAGAGGAAAAGATAAATAAAATGGCAAATTAATTGTGAAAAAAGAAAAGAAATTTTAAAATATTATTGATAATAAGACAGAACATTAAATACCTATAAGCGGTTATTAAGATACATTTAAAAAGAGTTAATGACTTATAGATCACCTACAGAAGTTGCAAAGACACGAAGTTATAAAGTTATTAGTTCTCCCCCAAATTTCTCCAAAGATTAAATCTAATCTTAATCAAAGAAAAAAAAGAATTTGTAATGTACTATAAAATTGCCCTAAAAAGAGATTGCACTATATTATTCTCCAACTGACAGTGGTGAGAGTGACTCTCTCTTCAAGCTGTCATCAACTCTTGGTATTATCAAACTTGTTAATCCTTCACTTGGATGGAACGATCTCATTTTTAAATTTGCATGCCTTTAACAATGAATGAAGTTAAGTGTTTTTTATGTGCTCACTGGATATTTGTTTGACTACTTTGTACAAAATACATTTAGGGTATATCCAAGTTCATTATATTTGTTACATGGGCAGTTTAGGATCAGTTCATTTTTGAAAAGTTTACTAGTAGTCTGTATCTTAAGTATTAATTGACTTTAATAATAACTCAATTGACATCTGCTCTTCTTTATTTTGTTTAGGAATTATTTGGAACTTGTTGCAAAATCCATTCAAGATTGGATCACAAAAGAAGAAGCTATATATCAGGAATCCAAAATGGCTGAAGAAATCATTAGGACTAAGGCTGAGCTGGAATTGAAATCTTCTACTAGTGCCAAAATTTCTGCTAGCAAAATTTTTTCCCCTAAAATATCTAAAAGTAAGTAACTAGTTCAATTTTTACCTAAAATAAAATCCAAGGACTTTCTCGTATTTGTAATTTAATGAAGTCTATGAATATTTTAAGATTAGAAAGAATTGCCCACAAATTTGCTGTGACTTTTCACTTTCTTTAATAAGTAGAAGAGCTGCATTCCAAATATGATAAAATTATACCTGAGTGGGATAATAGAATATTTGTTTTATATTGGCTTAACTTCTTGTCAAATCTGGAAGATTTTATCTGTTGTGTAAATTGAATGTTATGTGTTAATACTGCAGAGCTGTAGTAACCAAAACAGCATGATATTGGCATGAAAACAGACACATCAACCAATAGAACAGAATAGAGAAACCATAAATAAATCCACACATCTATAGTGAACTTACCTTTGACAAAGGTGGCAAGAGCATACAGTGGGAAAAGGACAGTCTCTTCAATAAATGGTGCTGGGAAAACTGGATATCCATATGCAGAAGAATGAAACTAGACTCTTATCTCTCACCATATAAAAAAATCAAATCAAAATGGATTAAAGACTTAAATCTATGACCTTAAACTGTGAAACTGCTAAAAGAAAACATTGGAGAAATGCTTCTGGACATTGGTCTAGGCAATGATTTCTTGAGTAATACCCACAAAGCACAGGTAACCATAGCAAAATTGGACAAATGGGATCATATCAAGCTATAATAAAAGGCTTATACACAGCAAAGGAAACAATCAACTAAGGGAAGAAACAATCCACAAAATGGGAGAAAATATTTGCAAACTACCCATCTGACGAGGAATTAATAATTAGAATATAGAAGGAGCTCCAGCAACTTAATAGGAAAAAATCAAATAATCCAGTTAAACACAGACAAAGTATCTCTATAGGCATTTCTCAAAAGAAGGCATACAAATGGCCAACAGGTATATGAAAAAATCCTCAACATCATTATCATCAGAGAAATGCAAATCAAAACTGCAATGAGATGTCATCTCACCCCAGATAAATGGCTTTTATCAAAACGACAGGCAATAACGAAACTAGCAAGGATGTGGAGAAAAGGGGAACCCTGGTACACTGTCAGTGGGAATGTAAATTAGTGCAACCACTAAGGAAAATGGTAGGAGGTTCCTCAAAAAACTAAAAATAGAACTACATGACCTAGCAATCCCACCGATGATATATATGCAAAGGAGGGGAAATCAGGATATCAAAAAGATATCTGTACCCCCACGTTTATTGTAGCACTATTCAAAATAGCCAAGATATGGAATAAACCTAATTGTCCATCAGCAGATGAATGGATAAAGAAATTGTGATACATATACACGACGGAATATTATATAGTCACAAAAAAGAAATCCTGACATTTGCAACGACATGGATGGAACTGGAGAACATCATGTTAAGTGAAATGAGCCAAGCACAGAAAGACCAATCTCACATGTTCTCACTCATATGAGGGAGCTAAATATGAAAAACAATTGATCTGATGGAGACAGAGAGTAGAATTATGGTTACTACAGGCTTGAAAGTGTGGTGGAGAGAGGGGATATAGTGGGAGTGGTTAACGAGTGCAAATATAGTTAGATAGCATGAACAATGTTTGATAGCACAAGAAAGTGGCTATCGTCAACAATAAGTTAGGGTATACTTTTAAATAACTAAAAGAGTGAAATTGAAATGTTCCTAACACAAAGAAATGATAAGCCTAAAGTGATGAATACCCTGATTACCCTGATTTGATTAATTCACATTGTATGCCTGTATTAAAACATCACATGTACCCTATAAAGATATATTTAATACAACTATTATGTACCCATAATTTTAAAAAATTAAATCATCAAAGTAAATAAATAAAAATAAATAAAAAGTTTACAGATTTCTCTAAAAAGTGTTATGTGTTAGAGGAATGCCAAATGTCTTCACTGGTAGGATTGGTAAGTTAAGCTAGCTAAGATGTGTTGACAATATATGAGGTAAATTCAGTTAGTAGGACTCTATTAAAATAATTATAAATTACAAAAATGATATTTTAAAAAGACCTTCATTAGAACAGTAAACAGAAGGGTCCCAAGACTAACTGGGAGTGGGAATCTAGAGATAGATGGAAAAGGGATTTTTGGAGACCTGTGGCAGGTACTTGATGGGATCTTGGATTAATACATACCTTTGTGGGGGGGAGGAAAAAGACGGTGTCAGGGTAAAGTAGACCTTTCAAAGGATACTTGATAAAGAAAAGAAGTGAAACAGTTAGGTAATTTATCTATAAAATAAGAATATTTCTTTGGGTTTGTGCAAAGGAAATGGACTCCCTGTTAATAATGTTCATTGTTTATGATAGCCAACGTAAAGAGTGATTGCTCATAAAAAAGAAAAGCTATATAATTTCCAAAATTTTTACTACCTCTATCAATTACCAGAGGAGTTGGCACATGGTATTATTCTAAAGTAAAACTTATAAAACCAAGTCAATGATGAATCATTTACCATGTCCACCAAAATGGTTGTATAATCCATCAACTCAGTCTTCTTCCTGATGAGGGGCCCAGCAGGAAAGCACTAAGTACCTAAAAAAAATGTATGTGATTATATTAAAAAAAGAGATAATTCTTCCCTCTAACACTCATGTTTAGCACCATACTTGCCTATTGGCAGGAAAAATTGTGAGTTGACTGCCTTTTCTTTATAATACTACTGAACAGATCAAAAGTTCCATATCTAATTGCCTGTGGACATCCAGAAAATGGTCAGTTTGGGACTGGAATGCACCTGGTAGTTATTGCATTCAGTTTGAAGCCTCTCAAGTCCAGAAAGGGGTAAACTTTCAAAATAGAATGACTACAATGGTAAGAGAAAGGCTTCAATATGGAAGGAAAAGTTAGATGTGTGATCTTAAAGTGTTAAATTAAGATTAATTAGGCGAAACCTTTAGGAAGAGAGATTCCAGTTCAATAAAAGCTGCAACATGTCAATACACTGAGAATGCGATGCACTGTCTCCAGAGACTATAAGTTCCCCATCACCAGAGTGGTTTAGTCCCACTTCAGATGTCCACTCTGGAGATGGTGAGAAAAAATTTAGAGGTGAGTAAATGGGAAGTTGAACTTGATAGCTGTTGAGATTTTCTTTAACTCAGAGATTTGGTCCTTCTATGATACCTTATTTAAGAGAGTTACTAAGAAGTTTAATTTTCTCTGGTTGTAGCTAAAAAAGAAATCAGCAAAACAGAGATATCAGATCAAGAAAAAGAAAAAGAGAAGGAAAAAATTCCTTTCATTTTAGAAGGCTCTCTCAAGGTAATTCAAGGAAACACAATTGACGTCGATTATTCATAAATCCAAAATTATCTTGTGATATAGAGTTTGTGGGGTGTAACAGGAAATGACCATTTTTTTTGCTAAACTCTCAGAAATAATTGAATCTTCAATGAAAGTATTGTCTCTCTACCAAGCTGACTCCTCCACCAGATGATAAGCCTTTAAGGGAAACTTATTTTTTACTTATTTCTTACTTATTTTTAAATAACCACAATCCAGGGCAGTGCCTTGTTCATAGTTGGTATACTCTTTATTTTTGTCACAGGCGTTTGTTTTTGTTTGCATATTTTAATTGGAATTTTTAATTATGAAGGTAATATATGCTTTGATAATAAATCATAATAGTAATAGCTGTGGTTATTCTAAGCCCCTGAGATAAGAAATTTTAAATATTTGATATGTCCTATGATCACATAAGCATATCCGCACAAGTATCAAGAGAGTTTTTGTTCATTTTTTTCTTTGTGGTTTAGCTTTGGTTTGATTTTTTATTCTGCTGCATGTTTTCTTTCTTTTGGCAACTGTTACAGACAGAATGTGTGTGTCCTCCTAAAATTTGTATGTTAAAATCTAATCCCCAGTATAGTGGTATTTGGAGGTGGGACCTTTGGGAGGTAATTAGGTCATGAGGGTGGAGCCCTCATTAATGGTATTAGTGCCCTTAAAATAAGAGGCCTGAGAGGTAGTTTAGTCTTTTTCCACCATGTCAGGATATAACCAGAATCAGCAGTCTGCATCCCAGAAGATGGCCCTCACCAGAATTCAACTATGCTGGCACTCTGATCTCAGACTTCCAGCCTCTAGAACTATGAAAAATAAATTTCTATTGTTTACAAGCCACCCAATCTATAGTACTTTGTTATAGTGGCCCAAACTGATTAAGGCAGCAACATATCATGAATATTACCTAAGGACAATATCTACAGATCTAAATCATTTTTTCTAACAATGTATTCGCCCATAACTTGTGTGTACAATAATTTATCTAAAAATTTTCTGATTAATAAATATAATTTACATTTATATTAATACAAAAAATGTATAATTTTTATGTAGTTGAATTTATCATTCTTAGCCAAAATTTAAAAGACTGATAATACAAAATTTGGCAAGGATGTAACATAAAATAAATTCTAATACATCACCAATTGAAGTATAAACTGGTATTTCACTTTGGAAAACTAGATGTATCTACTAAAATTAAGCGTACCCTTTTACTTTAACTGAGCAATTTGCATTCCTAAGTATATACCTAGTAGGAATGTGTGCATCAAGATCTATGGACAAAATTATTCTTGCAGCATTATTTTTAATTCTTCCTAAACTAGAAGGAATTCAAATATTCATCAGAATGCCTATAGTATCATTTAGTCATATGATGAAACACTGTGAAGCTCTAGAAATGAATGACCTACAGCTACACCCAAAATCTGTATGAACTTCACAAACATCACGTTAAGCAAAAGAAGAATCAAAGAATATATGTATGTATGTGTGGATGTGTTTCTGTGTGTGTATATGTAAATGCAAATTTTCATTTACCTAATGTTTAAAAACAGATATAACTAAATTAAGTATTAAAAAACAGGATAGTAGTTGCCTTTAGGGTAGTGGGAGAGGATAGGATTGGGAAGAAGCATGAGGATGGCTTCTAGGGAGCTGTAGATGGTCTATTTCTTGACCTAGTTGTATTTACAGGAGTATTTGATTTGTGCTGATTCATTTAGCTAGTCACCTAGGATTTGTGCTCTTTTCGTACATATGTAATAGCTCATTAAAAACAAGTTTGAAAAAACCTGTTATTCTTTTCCATTATGGTTTCAGGGCTTTTATGTTGTTGACTCTATCAGTTTGATTCCACTCTTGGGTTATCCATATATTTTTTGCATTCTCTTAAATATTTTTGTATATTTTCTTTTTATATTCAGATATCTATCTGAAATTTGTTTTTTATAGTATCATGTAAGGGTCTTACTTTTTCTTTGTCTAGATGGACTCTTATTTTACTAGTATCTTTTAATTAAATAACATTAATTCCCCGCACTGAATTTAGATATTAACTAGATCACATATTAGGTACACATTTATTCTTTTAACCCATTTTTGAATATTTTATTCTGTTTCAGTCACCTACGTAATTATTCCTATGCATGTACCATACTATTTTAATTACAGTGGCTTTGTTGTAAGGTTTAATATTGGGTAAACCAGAGGCAACTTCCCAACCCTCTCAATATGCAATAAACCTTAAAACAAAGTTGATTAATTTTGGTGAGCCTCCCTGATTTCTGGATCTTAATGGTAAAGATAATTACATGGTAAATCTTTAAGTTTATTTTTAAGTGCTGCTAAATTTTATTAATTTTCTAAATGTCTATTGGTATTGAAACTAATATTTGTAGCTTTCCTTCTTTATTTTGTTGATATATTGAATTATGGAGGTTGATTTAACAACATACATTGCCTTTGGATTTCTATAACAAACTCTTCTTCAGTGTTTTCAAAAGTTTAGTCCTCATCCCACATAACCACATATATCATAACTGCCTAGGGGTGTCTGGTGAGAAGAGGGACTTAATAAAATACAAATTCCTTTACTCTATCTTAACTGAATCTTTGAGAGTTGAACCTGTAATTTTAATTTTTAATAAGCTCCCAGGAACATCTTTATGCCCATCATAGATGAAAAATTACATTGGTATTAAGGTTATGTTGGCTTTTTTCTTATTATTTATTTTTATTGAGTGGATTAATAAAATGCGGTATATGTATACCATGGAGTAATATTCAGCCGTAAAAAAGATGAATTAATACCTTTTGCAACAATCTGGATGGAACTAGGGACCATTCTCCTAAATGAAGTATCTAAAAAATGAAAAAACAAACACCACATGTACTCACTATTAAATTGGAACAAACTGATGTGCACAGAGGGAAGTAAAACTAAGTGGAAATCAGTCAGCCGGGAGGGAGGAAGTAGGGAGGGGAGAAAAACCTTCCTAATGTGTATAATGAATACTGTTTAGGTGATGGCACGCCTATCGCTGGCACTCAAGCATTACAAAAGCAACCCTTGTAACCTAAAACATTCGTACCCCCTTAATATTTTGCAATAAAAAAGGAATACTTAAAATGTATTCTCTTAGCAATTTTCAAGTATACATTTCATTGTTATTAACTATAGTCATGATGTCATACAATAGATCTCTTGAATTTATTCTTCCTAATAGAAATTTTGTATCCTTTGACTAACATCTTCCCGATCCTCTCCCCTTCAACTCCCGGTAACCACCGTTCTACTCTCTGCTTTTATGACTTTTTTAGATTCCACATATAAGTGAGATCATGTGCTATTTATTTTTCTGTGCCTGTCTTATTTCACTTAACAAAATGTCTTCCAGTTTCATTCATGTTGTTGCCAAAGACAAGATTTCTTTCTTTTTAAAGGCTGAATGGTATTTCATTGTGTGTGTGTGTGTGTGTGTGTGTGTGTGTGTGTATCTCACATTTTCTTTATCTATTTGTTGATGGACACTTAGGTTATTCCATATGTAGCCTGTATATTGTAAATAATGCTGCAATGAACATGGGAATGCAGACATTTCTTTGATATATTGACTTCGCATCTTTTAGGTATATACCTAGCAGTGGGATCGCTGGATCGTATGGCAGTTCTCTTTTTAATTTTTTGAGGTCCCTCTGTACAGTTTTCCATAATGGCTGCACTAATTTATATTCCCACCAACAATGTACTATGGTTCCCTTTCTCCACATCCTCACCAACATTTAGATTGTCATTTTTATAATAGCCATTCTAACAGGTGTGAGGTGATAGCTCATTGTAGGTTTAATTTGAATTTCCCTGATGATTAGTTGTGCTGAGCATTTTTTTCATGAACCTGTGTGACATTTGTATACTTTTTTTTGAAAAATGTTCAAATCCTTTGCTCATTTTTAATTGGGTTATTTGTTTTCTTGCTATTGAGTTTTCTGAGTTCTTTATATATTTTGGATATTGACCCCTTATCAGTTGCATGGTTTACAAATATTTTCTCCCATTCCATAGTTTGTTTCTTCATTTTGTTGGTTTTCTTTGTTATGCAGAAGATTTTAGTTTGATGTAATCCTTTTTCAATGCATCTTTTCTTATTTCTGAGCTACACTCAGGTGATGTACTCTTTCACCTGGCTTCATTAGCACTTCTGAAGATATTTTCATATATAAGTAATTGTTCAAATTGGTGTTTCCACTAGGGCATGGGTGCTGGAAAGTCCTATTCTGCCATCTTGCTGATGTCACTCTGTGTTGGTCTTTAAAATAAATTGAGAAAGCCTAGCTGTAATTAAGATCTGCATGAAAAAAAAAAATAACTGGAGTTCCTATTCATCAGAAATAACCAATTAGAAAATGTAATAGAATACACATGATTCACAAGAGCAATAAAAACTATATTTTAAGTGGGTCTCTTGTAAACAAGAACTATAAACTAGATTTCTAAAAAAATCTTGTCTGATGAACACTTGTCTCTTAGCAGGGGAGTTGAATCATTTATGTTTATTCTGATTAATGATATATTTGGAATTTCTTCAGCTAACCCATTTTGTATTTTATATATTTTATGTATTTTATATGATCCTTTCTTTTCCTCCTTTCTTGCTTCCTGTTGTATTGAATTCGTTTTTCTTTTTTTGCATTTGCAATCAATTTGATGATATAGTACACTACTTTAGACTCTAAGTACATGAAGTGTTATTCAAAGGATTCTATTTTTCTTATTAGTAAAAATTATACTCAATTATTTGTCAATAAAATAATTGCAGAAATTTCTTTTCTCCCTTGTTGCATCAGTACTTATACAACATCCTTAATTTTGCCTCTTGGCCCAAGCCTGAAATATTTACTATCTGGCCCTTTATCGGAAAAGTTTAATATGTATTTACTCTTTTCCTATTCTATTAGTGATTGCTCTCAAAATTCAACTTATGTATATAATTTAATAAAATCTAAACTTAATAAAATATTTTTACTTTCTTCCAGAACAATACCAGCAACTATTAAAATGATTTAAACTTATGTTTAAGTTTTATCTTGTTTTTTCTTGTTCCCACAACTTATACATTAACATTTTAATTGTTTTATATAGTCAGTGGTATTTTAGATTTAGCTCCATGCTTACCCTTTGTTTTGTTGAGCATTTCTTCTTATGCCTTATATTCTGGGAGTATTGCCTCTAGAAGTTCCTTTACTGAGAGTTTGTTGCTGTGAACTCTTTCTACTCACAACACTACTGACACTAAATGTGTGGGTGTTTTTTTTCCCACACCAACTAATTCTCCTCCTTTCCAGGCACCAACTGGGTGTCCTACAATTCAATTCAATTCTGATACTAACTACCCAGACTTAGCACAGACCCCACAGATTAAGGACCTAGTCTCACAAGACTTCTCCTACTTCAAATGCCAGTCACAAGTATTGGGTCCCAGGGTACCCACAATTCTCTGATTTGGCTACACAGTTGGAGAGTCCCACAGTCAACCTCCTCAGGTTCGATAATTTGCTAGAACAGCTCACAGAATTCAG
>RJWJ010020464.1:0-29023 GCA_004363605.1 Indri indri | reverse complement strand
TTTATTTATTTACGGTCGCAGACTGATGTATAACATTTAAATATTTCTACGTAAGGAAGAGGGCCTGCACGGGTCCTGCTGTCTGGGGCCCCACGAGTCTGCGCAGGCCTGATGGGGAGAACTTCAGATGGATTCACCGAGGGCAGCGTCTTCCTGGCTCGTGGCTGTGTCCCAACAGGAGGCCATCACACCCATTTAGCGGACTGCAACCAACTTTTTTTCTTTTTAACACAATAGAAAAAAACAGAAAATACTGGAATACAGCACTTCAATAAGAGTATTTAGTAAAACATGTGTTTCTGTTATGCAGTCTAGTCTTGAGGGCAAATGTATCTTCTCCTGTGGGTCCCAATTAAAAGAGTGTGACAGAGCCCTCGCAAGATGGACACACGGGTGGGACACTCAGACACGCACTCTGCCCAGGAGAGAGGTGCAGGCCTGCAGACCACTCGCTGTGTCCAGGGAGGTTTGCCCACCAGGCGGATGAGGTGACCAAGCTCCAGTCACCACGACCACCCTCACTTGGCCACCGCTGGCTCATGGGGACCCCTGCAGAAGCCTCCGCCCCACGCTTCTCCCCCTCCACCACCCGTTCTCCTCATACAGCCAAATGGTGCTTGAAAATGGGAAGTCAGATCTGTCACTCCCTCTCGGAACCCTCCTGTGGCTTCCTGTGGGACGTGGATAAGCCCCACGTCCTTGTCTTGGCCAGGAGGCCCGACATGTGCTACCCCGGCCCACCTGGCTGGCCTCCTGGTCCTGCTGCCTCCTGGCTTGTCATGGGATCCCAAATGAGCCACTGCTGTCCTGTGCTCCTCCAGGGCAGGCATAGCCTCTTCGGTCTCAGGGCTGGTCCCTGGTGGGAGCCAGGTCTCAGCTCAAATGTCACCTCTTCAGCGGGGCCTTCTGGGACCTCTTTGGTCCTGGTCACAGCACTTCTGTGGACTTGCAGGCTCATGGCCCATCTGCCCTGGCCACTAGAGGCCAGCTCCAGGAGGGCAGCTGTCGTTATGCCTGGGATCAAAAAGCCTAGGACCGTGCCTGGCATGCAGTAGATGCTTAATAACTGCTTGTTAGATTAAATGAATGAGGTATGACAGCCATCTTCTTTCCTATGAGAGTTCTTGGTCTTAAATGCATAGAGTCGTAAATCAGTCGTGAATGCGTTAACTCTCCAGGGGCTCGAAAGGCAATGACCTTGGACGAGTCATTTGGCCTCTCTAAGCTTTGGTCTCCTCTTCTACCAAGTGAAAGTGTGGACTGGAAGATACCTTATGAAACTCTACAACTGTAACAGAATATGACTCCTCACCACCAGCTTTCTATATCTGTATTGTTCTCTTCCCACCGGAGAAGGAATAAGGAAGGATGTATTTATAGTGTTTAGAAAAAGAGATAAAAGCTTCAAACCCTACAATGATGAAATGTTATTTTCTCATTTCTAAAGTGTTCTGCCTTTGGCATTTATGTTTGGATGCTATAGCTTTTTAACGTTTTCAAACATGGTTGACAGCGTAGACCTATGTTGAGAGTCCTAACAGCTTTCTTAAGAGGGGCTCTTTGGATGGCAAATGAAAATAAAATACACTAATGGCTTTAGGCTGGTATTGAAGTAACTTGAAAATCCTACTCAGTGGAATTCTAAAGAGGAAATATACAAAGATTTCTTTTAGTGTTTTCCGTCTAGACTCTTTTGAAGTGTCTGAAAGTACGTACCTAATCATTAACTTTTACTGTGGACGTATTGGGCTTTATTGCAGAAATAATGCACTTATTTGCCAGCACCGGCTCTCACCCCCGGCGGCAGCGGGGTCTGCGGGGAGCGCCTCAGATTTCCGACAGAGGCTTTCCTCGGGCACTTTCCAGCTATTACACCCGGGGAAAGGCCATAAAATTGATACCCGGCACCAAATCACTTTTACAGTTGGAAACAAACTCACTTGGTTGTGAAACAACCCAAGATACTGTATTCTTGTGTTAGAACTAGACTTCAGTTACAAAAAATCTAATCATCCCTTTTGTTACCAGTGTTCTTATTTTCTTTATTTATCTGGTAGCAGTGACAGCCACCAGAGTCGGAACTTCATTTCCTCTACCTTCGGTTGCAGAGGACGGCCTGTGTGCACTTTAATTAGTCGGACATTCTGCTTCCCGGCTCCCTTTGTATAATTGCCTCGGGGAAGCTGGAGTCATCTTACTCTCTCCAACGTCCAAATCTGGGCAATTGAAAAGATTGCCTCAGGCGCAGCAGAAGTTAATTACCAACATCCAATTTTTCTAATAGGCTGTCCCTAACTCTTCCGACTGGCTTGGAGATTCGTTCCAGCTGTGACGTTGGTTGGTGGCTCAGCGCTGCTGCAAAGTGAATATTCATGAAGAAGATCATTGAGGTGTTTTGGTTTTGTTTTGGAAAATGGAGGCTTTTATTTTTAGTAATTTTATTGAGATATAATTCCCATACTGTACAGTTCACCCAGTTAAAGGGTACAATTCTATGGTTTTTCATATATTCACTGAGTTGTGCAAACATCACCACATCAATTTCAGAACATTTTCATCACCACGAAGAGAGAAACCCTCACCCCTTAGCCATCAGCTAGGACCCTCGCCCTCCCCCAGCTCCTGGCAACCACTGATCTATTTCCTGTGTCTGGATTTGCTGTCCCAGACATTTCGTGTAAACAGAATTATACAACACGCAGTCCTCTGTGTCTGGCTTCTTTCACCTAGCATCATGTTTTCTGGGTTCGTGCAAGGGGAAGCACATGTCAGAAATTTATTTCTTTTATCACCAAAGAATATTCCATGTGTGGGTAGACCACATTTTGTGGTCATCAGCTGATGGGTCATTGAGTTCTGGAACCGGAAGGGACGTGGCAGACCCTCGAACGCAACCCTCAACTTCGCAAAGGAGAAAGCAGTGCACAGAGGAGGGGACTTGTCCACAGCGACACAGCCAGACTGGGAGACCTGGCACTAGGGCTCTGGGTTTTGAAATCAGGAAGCATTTCCAGCAATTCTGAAAAAGTATAGTTAAAAAAATGCAATGAACATGCACGTACTCACCACCCAACTTTGAAATAATTTTTCCATATTTGCATGTTATGCCTTTTAAAGAAATAAGATAGTAAAGATACTATGGAAGCCTCGTATGTAACCTCTCCCTGAGCTTAGTCCCCATTGGCCCAGTGGAAACTTCTTTACTGAATTTGGTTATTTCCATTCATATTTTTATTCTGTTAACTACAAGCATACATATCCATAAATGTGCGTAATATTTTGTGCATGTGTTCAAACTTCATACAGACCAGGTTTGGTAGCTCGCACCTGTAGTGCCAGTTACTCGGGAGGCTGAGGCAGGAGGATCACTTGAGCCCAGGAGTTTGAGGTTGCTGTGAGCTGTGACAGTGCCACTGTGCTCTAGCCCAGGTGATAGAGCGAGACCCTGTCTGAAAAACAAAACAAAACTAAACTAAACTAAAAACAAAAACAAACTTCATATAAATAGCATCATATTGCATCACTTTGTAATTTGCCTTTTACAATATTATATTTTTGTCATTTATCCATGTTGATGCATGCAGCTGTAGTTTACTGCTTTCACCACTTTGTAGTATCTATTTTAAAAATATACCAGCATTTATTCATCTATGTTGCCCAATGAGTATTTAGATTAGAGGTTGGCAAATTTTTACTGTGAAGAGTCAGATTGTAAATATTTTCCCTTTGTGCGTCATCCATTCTCTGTGCAACTTCTCAACTCTGCTACTGCACTAGGAGAGCAGCCTTGGACAATAGCAAACAAATGAGCATAGCTGTGTTTCAATAAAACTTTATTTACAAACACAAGCAATGGACAAGATTTGGTCCATGGTCTGGTTTACTGACCCTGATTTAGAATGTTTTCAATCTTTTGCTAGTACAAATACAGCTGGATTTAATATTGTTGTGCGTGTCTCCTGTGTACATGCACAAGAGAGTCTCTGGAATGTGGAACCACTGTGTTCTGGGGAACGCACATCTTCAACTTGACTGTGTATTGCCAGTGGCTCCCCAGACTGGTTGTACGGAGTTCACACTTAATGCAAGTTCAGGCTGTTTGTGTCCTTTCCAACTCTGCAATGTCATTTCCCCGCCTCTGATGGGTGTAAAATGATACCTCATTGTGGGTTTAATTTGCATTTCTCTATTATTTTGAGGTCGAGCATCTTTTGTTATGTATTGGTCCTTTGGGTTTGCTCTTTGTGAAATCTCTGTTCATAGCCTTTGCCCATTTCTCTTTTGGGTTCTCTGTCTCTCTCTCTTTTTTTTTTTTTTTTGAGACAGAGTCTCACTCTGTCGCTCAGGCTGGAATGCAGTGGTGTCATCATAGCTCACAGCAACCTGAAAGTCCTGGGCTCAAGTGATCCTCCTGCCTCAGCCTCCCGGGCAGCTGGGACTACAGGCATGTGCCACCATGCCGGGCTAATTTTTCTATTTTTTGTAGAGACAGGGTCTTGTTCTTGCTCAGGCTGATCTTGGACTTCAGAGCTCAAATGATCCTCCTGCCTCGGCCTCCCAGAGTGCTAGGATTACAGGCGTGAGCCACCGCACCTGTCTTCTTTTAGATTCTCTTTTACTTAATTAATTACTTGTGGGACTTCTTTGTAAATTCTAAATGGTAATCATTTGCTGATTATAAACTACATTTATCTTTTCCCAATTTGTGGTTTTATTATCCTTTTGTTTTCATTGTGTTGTTTGATGAACGGAAGTTTTAAATTTTAACGAATTGTTCACGTTTATATTTATGGTTTGCACTCTCTGTGTCTTGGTTAAGAAATTCTTTCTTAATATTCCTCCTAACTTTTCTTCCAAATATTTTTTATTTATTTATTTATTTTTTTTGAGACAGAGTCTCACTGTGTTGCCTGGGCCAGAGTGCCGTGGCATCAGCCTAGCTCACAGCAACCTCAAACTCCTGGGCTCAAGCAATCCTCCTGCCTCAGCCTCCCGAGCAGCTGGGACTACAGGCATGCGCCACCATGCCCGGCTAATTTTTTCTATATATTTTAGTTGTCCGATTAATTTCTTTCTATTTTTTAGTAAAGACGGGGTCTTGCTCTTGCTCAGGCTGGTTTTGAACTCCTGAGCTCAAACAATCCGCCCGCCTTGGCCTCCCAGAATGCCTCCCAGGATTACAGGTGAGAGCCACCGCGCCCGGCCTCTTCCAAATATTTTTAAATCTTGCTTTTTATGTTTAATTCACTTGGAATTTACTTTTGTGTTTGGTATGAAGTAGGGGTCTCGTTTGTTTTTTCTATATGAAGCAGTCATTCAGCACCAATTATTGAGTAGTTTATTCTGGTACCATTAATTTACGCCATCTCCGTCACAATAAATAATATCCACATCTGTGTGGCTTTATTTTGGAGCTCTGTTCCGTTAGTTTGTTTCCGCACCAAACCACATACCTTAATTCCTGTACATTTCTAAGTCCCGATCTCTAGGAGGGCAAGTTCCTCAACCTCCTGTCTTGTCATCTTTCTTCCAAATGATCTTAACTGGTTTGGGCTGTTTGCTCTTCTCCCTAAAATTCAGGATACACTTATCCATTCCTCGAAAATCCTTTCGGGCTTTTGAGTGATATCGCATTGAACTTATAGTAATATATTAGGATGATGTGTACTGACATCTTTATAAGAGACTGAGTATTCCTGTTCATGCAGACGGTGTACAGCTCTCTTTTTACATTCTAACTCACACACTCTGACACTAATATTAAACAATTTTATAAATAATCATTTTATAAGTATAGTTTTATAATTTTCTTTATAAAAAGTCTTATACATCTTCTGTCATGTTTATTCTTTGTTTACGTAATTCTTCTTGCTCTTGTAAGTGGTAGTTTAAAAATGCTATTGTTGCTGGTGTGTAGGAATACACCTGAATTTTATATATTAATCTGGAATCCTGCAACCATGACAAACTCTCTTAGTTTCAAAAAATGTATTAGCTCCAAAATGCTCTTGTCTGTCTATGCAGATGACATCACATTGTCTGTGAACTATGACAGTTTTATTCCTTCCTTTACAATTTGTGCCTTTTGCCTCTTTTTCTGTTCTTAATGCACAGGTTAGGACCTGAATCTGTCACACAGTTGCATGGACGTGGTGGCAGGGAGCACCATTGTCCCATGCCTGACATTAAAGGAATGTTTCTCATTTAATCTTTGAGTGTGACATTTGCCGGAGATTTTTGGCACATGCCCTCTACCCAATTACGGGCTATTTCTAGTATGCTATGATTCTTTTCCCTGGTTTTTAGAACAGTTTTTATTAATTAATATTTTTATTATAGAAGTTAGTTATGCTCATAGAAACAGAAATCAAATAGGTGGAAAGTAGAAATGCGCCTTCTAGCCTCAGCTCTAGCCTTCAGATGCAGCTGTTAATATTTTGTCTTTCCTTCTAGAAATTTTCAATGCACATACAGGCACATATTTTTATGCCCCTGTTTTTCACACATATAGGTCACACAGTACATACTGTTCTATGAGTTCCTTTTTTTTTCAAATACAGTATCTGGGACATTATTCTCTATTGGTACACATAGGTCTGCTTCATTCTTTGTCCCAGCTTCACGGCTTCCACGGTATGGACGCCCCACGGCGTGTTGAACCAATTCCCTGTCTGTGCACTTTGAGGCCGTCTCCCTGTTTATCAGTCTGTGTGTTTGCTGTTACAGACAATGCCTTAATGAATGACCTTGGCTACAGAGCTCATGCACGTGTGTCTGTGGGACAATAGGAAGCATTCCTCATTGTGAGCTCCGTTTTCTGGCCCCACACCTCTTTCCAGGGCTCACCTGCCAAAGGAGACCCAGGAAGACTCTGTACCTGCTTCAGTCAACACCTTCCAGGACGGTGGGCCTTTGCCTCTCGGTTCCCCACCGGCAAGAAGACAAAACCAGGGCCACAGAGAGCAGGCAGCTGGCCTTCCAGTGCTCTCCCGTGGACCTGTCGTAGCGCTTGGCCTGTTGCAGCCTCTGCAGACTTTGGACCTAATCACTCACCTGGGCCCGCGGCGTCTCCTGCTCCTTCCTGTCCCACGGCCTGTCTGGGAGCCTGGTCCCCGGGCTCCTCCAAGGACACCCTGGTCCTGGACTTGGCTCCAGGGCACCTGCTCCTTCATCCTTAAGCGGAAGGACCCTCTCAGACGACTCGCACTGTGCGTCCCCTGTGTCGGTGACACTGGTTTCCTCCTTCCCATAATAACCGACGACACCCCCCTGTCCCCCCAGGCCTCAAGCTCTCCATCCTCAGCCACAGCCCGGAGCCGCCTGGGCCTCAAAGCGCCCTTCCTCTCCTGACTGCCGTCTCCAGCGCATCCTCTACCCTGCGGCCAGGGCAGTCCTTTAAAATGAAAATCAGATCATGTTATTTTCTTTTTAAAGATCTTTCTATGGCTTCCCAAGGCACTTAGAAAAACATCTGAACACACACTGTGGCCTGCCACTCACGCCCTACTCCAGCTCCCCAACCTCGGGGCCTCCGAGCTGTCCCTCCCTCGGGCCTGCTCCGCCACCTGCACCCCAACACCCTCTCACCCCCATCACAAGGAGATGCGCCCCCTTTCTTCCTCCATGGCCTTTATCAAGTCTGCCCCATGGGAGCAGAATCGCGGAGGAATGACCTGTCCCCCCACGGTGGGGTGTCAGCCAGTGTGCCCCACCTTCCCAGAGGGTGTGGCAAAGGCTCAGCCGATCAGACCCTCCCTTCTCCCCTCCGGAATTTGACCCTTGCGTGCGCGGGTGGCATTAGAATTTACAACAATGCAGTGCAGCAGATTTATTTCAAACGTGGTGCCCGGAAGAGAGACACCCCCCCCGCCCCCCCCGTCTCCTGCCCCCTCCTCGCTCCCGTGTGTGTGTCGAGCTTCGCCTCCCGTCCTGTGGGCTTCCCGCGTCCTCCGCCAGCCCCTAACCCGGTTTGGCTGGCCTGATTTCTGTCCCTTGCCCTTGGAGAGTCCTGACACCCACTCTTGGGCCAGGCCAGTCTGCGCAGCCCCAGCCTCCATTCCTGAGTCTGCACGCAGGATATTTGACGGCGGCATGACAGGGGCTAATGAAGGACCCGCGGCACTTTCTGGGACGGGGGAAGGTGTAGAAAGGGAGTGGGAGTGAGGCGTTCGGAGGAAGGGCAAACACCACGGACCACGAATCACACAGACTGCCGGTTTTGGTGCTTCCTTTGGGGTAGACCCGTGGCTTGGAAGAGACGCGGGGGAGGATGAGTGAAGCATCTGGTCGGTAAATTACTCAGTATCCAAACGTCCCATCTCACCACCTTTGTGACCGCGGGTTATGTCAGTTGTGAATGCACAGAATATGGGTTTTCTTTTTTGATGAAAAGGGAAGTTTTACTTGAGAGAGCAAGACAGTTATGTATCTATTCGACTTTCTAATAATTTCCTAAGTGCTGGACTCCATGGGTTTCATGTCCGATGTGCCGTTAAACTGACTCATTCTTCTTTTTCAACACTTATCTTTTGCTACACTCCAGTGACCAGTGGGAAAACGTGGAAACGGCTGACTTTGCTCATCCGGATGCAGGGAATGTGCACCCGTGCAAGGGGCTCAGGGTTTCCGTCCCGGCTCCGCGAGGGCTGGGCAGTGCCATCTGCGGCTCGTCACCGCCACGCCTGGTGCCAGCGCGCTGCAGGAGCTCAATGGATGTGTGTCCAGTGATGGATGTAGTTACTTGCATTTGTGTTAAAAAGCTCGCTTTGACACAGGGCAAATTCTTTTTCTCTCTTGTTCTGGGCAGAAGCTAGAAGCAGAGTAACACGATCTCAGGGTCGGCAGATCGTCCCCTCTGAGTGCCCATCTGAAGCCGAATTCCCTGTGGGTCACCTTGGCCAGCACATGCTGCTTTGGATGTGGGCAGCTTGTCCTTGTGTTGAGCCAGAGACCATACTGCGGGTGTGGACAAAATGAGTCCGCACTCGTACACATGGTCGCTCCCCAAATATTTAGAAGCGTTCCACCCAGGAATGCCCAGGGTGACCCTCCTCCCCACCAGCTCTTACCCTAAGAAGCCTCCCCCGCTCCACTCTCGTCGCTTCAACCCCCTCCAGCCCCTTCCCTGCAGACCCCCACCCATTCTCTGGATAGCGGGGTAGTGGGGCTCCCCGGGCCTCGCTTTGTGCTCCCTTCTCTGAGGGCTCCATAAGTTCTCCCCTGTATCCCCAAGACTTTACACGTCATCGGTAAGCTGATGTTTTCCAAATT
Source organism: Indri indri (assembly GCA_004363605.1). Classification (NCBI taxonomy): domain Eukaryota; kingdom Metazoa; phylum Chordata; class Mammalia; order Primates; family Indriidae; genus Indri; species Indri indri. The sequence goes on along the minus strand of RJWJ010020464.1, from coordinate 19,753 downwards.
CTACCTGTGGCCCTGACATCTGGTCCGTACTCCAGAACCCCGATTCCCATCAGCTGTTTGGCATCTCCCCTCCGCGTGTGACCGCCTATCAAATCCGGGTGTGCCAGGCAGAGTTTGCGATGCCCCTGCCCGCACCGGGCTCCCTCTCCCAGCGAGCAGCAACCCCCTTCGGCAGCTGCTCAAACAGAGACCCGGGGTTCCCGCTGCTTCCGTCTCCCAGCCCGCATTCACGTCAGCACCAAGGTTTATTGGTTTTGTCTCCAAAATACAGTATTTTTCAAATCCTCCCTCCCCCTCATGTCTCTCTCTCTCTCTCTCTCTCTCTCTCTCTCTCTCTCTGTCTCTCTCTCCTCAGCCATCACTCTAGACCAAGTCTCCAGAATTTCTCACCTGAACCATTACAGGAGCCTCTTCTCTTTGCATAAATCTTTTAGATGACTTCCTGTAGGACCTAGAATAAAACCAAAACATGATCCGCCCTGCCTAACCATTCAACTTTGTCCCCTGTGTCTGTCCTCTGGGATCATGACTGGCCACCACTCTGGCCTGATTTTGGCTCCCTGGGCAGACCCACCCCCCCCATCCCCACCACAGGGCCTTTGCATACGCTGTCTGGGCCTCTCCTCTGCCTGCAGTGTCCTTCCCCTCCTCTGGTGATGGTTGTCTCCTCCTCCCCATTAGATACCTTCTCCGAATCCCGGTTACTGCCTCATGGCACCTAGAATAATTCATCATCATGCACTTACTTACATGTATTTTTGTTGTGTGTCTGTCTCCTCCACTGATTCCAAACCCCATGCGGGCAGGAATCTGCTCAGTCTCTATCCTTCTCCCATGATGTCCCCACACTTAGGAACACTCCTGGCATATCATGGGTGTGTGATGAAGGTTTGCTGTGTGAACGTGCTAGTGGTTCCAACATGCGTTCTAGTCAGTGTCTCCTCCCTGGTGACCTGGGGCCAAACGTAACATCTCTATTCAAAACCAATCTCACGACCTTTCTGCCCAGTCCGTTTCTCCTCCTGTAACCTGCGTCTCGGTGGACAGCCCATGACCCCAGGAATAACCACCACCGCCACATCTAAGGAGCCAAGCCAAGCCTCAGTCACTCTGTTTCCCCAAGGACTCAGGTGTCTGTCCCCTCCTCCCCACCTTTATGGCTCTGAGGGCTTTTGTTCAACCCGCAGTCCTCACACCCTGTGGTCCTTGTAGCTTCTGATACTGGGGTCCTTCCCTCCTTCCATCAACACTGTCTCGGCCTTGTCAGCAAAGCGCTGTCACTAAGAGTCACTGTCACTAAGTGTCACTGTCACTAACTTCCTCGAGAACATCAGGCCTTTCTTTGTCCCTGGTCGGGGGCCATCTCCAGGTGGGGAACTGGGCTGGTGGGGCCCTGGTGACCTCTCTCGGCCCCCTCACTGCTTCCCCGGGGCAGGACGGCTTCCTTGGTCAGTGCGTCTGGGGGAAGGGACTGGGCCCTGTTCCTGCTGGCGCTGCCCACTCCTCGGGGCTCAGAGGACGCATCTCCACGCTGCAGTGCAGGAGGCCTGGACATGGCCAAGTGCTGCCTGTGGCTGTCCAACTTAGGGGAGACCTAGAGAGGCTAAGCTGTGTCCTGTGACAGCCCCTTTGTTCAGTAATAAAAATGATGCTTTGTTTTGAATGTTCCCAACAAAAGAAATGATGAATGTTTGAGGTGACGGATATGCTAATTGCCTTGATTCGATCATTACACATCGTATGATTGTATCAAAAAATCACACTGTGCCCCAAAATAAGAAGTCAATTAAAATAATAATAAAAGCAAAAAAAAAAAATGACACTTCGGTCTCTGTCTGGCTCCTGCATTTCTCTTGATCTTGCTGCAAAATAGGGACAATCACATACTGACCTCCTGAAATGGCAATTTTAAAATGTAAGTTAAAAGGAGTGAGGCCTTGGCAAAGCGTCCTGCCCAGAGGAAGTGCTTCAGAATGTCATCATGTCATTATTTCTAACTCACACGGGGACAAGGGGATTATTATCAGTGCTGGCAAACCTCAGCCGAACCCCGCTCCAGGGACGGCACACGCAGAGCCAGTGGGGCGCCCGGGGTGAAGCCTCCACGTCCGCAGGAGGGAAAGCGAGTCCTGGGACACACGGAGATCCGGCCACATCCGCCACACTGGTGATGCTGCTGCTAACGCCGGCCCAAGGTCTCCGCAGGAGCTGCCGCGTTTCCTCGCAGCCTTGAAATCCAATCACTTCATCTTGCAGCGAAGGCGAAAGCTCGGGGGCTATGACTCAAAGCCCTTATCACCTTCCTGCTGTTAGCTCCTTCCTCCCCTCCTGCCTCTCCCTCTCTTACCCTCTTTCCACCCCTCCTCCTCCTCCTCCTTCCCTCCCCCTCCTCCTCACCTCCTCCTCTCCCCTCCTCCTCCTCCCCAAGTCCCAGACCTGCCGGGTCTACTCTGAGTCATTCCTGAATCGCCTCCCCCGGCCCCCGCGCCATCACGTCTCGGGCTGATGTATCATCAGGTCCTAACCGGGCTGCTTCCAACCCATCCCTCATCTGCAGCCAGAGGCCTCTTTGGCCTTGTCAGCCCGTGACAGGTCCTGCCGCTCTCGGAATAAAGTCCAGACACGTCTGGTGAGCTTCTCTTTCCCGCCGCCTCCCGCCCGGTCAGGCGCCGGGTCTAGACCCAGGAGCCTTCACTCCCCCGCCGGCTGGGACGTCTCGGACTCCACGGCTGTGCTACCCTTTCCAATCGCAGCTGGACCCGTGAAGATTCTCAGTTCCAGATGGCAAAACTGACCCTGCTGAACCGAGACACAAAGATAATTTACTGGAAGGACGCTGGGCGGGGCAGCAGGCGGTAGGAAGACCGGGAGCCAGGTTTTACACGGCCAGGACCACGCACCCTGTACCAGGCTGTCTGGTCCCCGGGCGCACTGCAGTTAGGTGCGGCGTCAGCGTGGGGGGCGCGGGGTGAAGGGTACCCAGGACCTCTCTGCGCAGTCCCTGCAATGACCTGTGAATCTATAATTATTTCAAAATAAAAAGTGTTAAAGAAAGAAAAGCCATGTAGGGACCTGGGGAGGCTGGCCGCCCGGCACAGGGCCAGGCCATGCATGCCCGCAGGGACACGGGTGACAGTGCTGCTGCCTACAAAGTCTCCACTGGCGAAACCTCTCAACAGTCTCTGCTTCCATCAGCCAGGTCCAGGCCTCAGCGCCTCGGGGAAGAGTCCGTCCCCTTAGACTGTCCAGGAAGGTGAGTGAGACCTCCCGCCAAGGCTTCCAGTCGGCAGAGGCAGCCGAAGCAGGGTCAGGAGGCCAAAAACAAAGGGCAAAAGTCCCCTTCAGGGAGAGTCTGTGGCCTGGATATCTTGCACGTATCTTTGCCATGCACGCTGTACTACCTATACCGTCGCCTGGTGTCAGGTGTGGGGGTCGGGCCGCGGACAGCAAAGCAAGCTAACCCCTGCCCTTGAGAGCTCTGTCCTGGTTGTCATGTAGTCACAGGATGGCCTGCCCCTCGCGGGGTCAGGTTTCTGGCTCATTCATCAGGGAATGATGACATGCCTGAAGATACCCCCTGATACAAATTCAGAAACAACCTAAGAGGAGAGAAACGCCCTTTCTCCGCCTCCGCCAGCAACACCGCACCTCTGTCCCAGCCGTGCCCCGGCTTCTTGCTTTGGGTACAGCCTAAAACCATTTCCAGTGCCCCTGATCCTTTGTAAGTTTCCCTTTCATTGTGCTTTGCGTTCCTGAGATCATCCCTCGAGGTCTCTGTCGGTCTTGTATTTGTGCACGGTAGGTAACTTTCTTTCCCTTCTAGGAACCTGTTCCTAAAAATGAATGATGTTTCTTGTCACTGCCCATTGTTTCCTCATCGGAAAGACAGTCATTTGTAATTACACAATCAGAATTTCCAACTTTTCTGAACTGACCTCCCCTCTTGAGATGCACGTCATAGAATCACAAGTCTCCTCAATGCCCCTGAAGTCTCTCTACTGAAGATTAGAAAACACACCCAGAGCATGCAGAGTGCTACGATGGACCTGGGAGGCAGGGGGCGGCAGGGCGGAGGGAGAGGTGTGGGTCAGGGATCAAAAACCACCTGTTTGGTACAGTGTATGCTGTTCGGGTGACGGGCACACTGAAAGCCCTGACTTCACCACTGTACGATTCACCCATATAACAAAAAGCCACTCGTACTCCCTAAACCTATTGAAATTTGTTTAAAAAGTAAAATAAAAAAAAGAAAACACACCCAGTCCTGTCCATGTTATCCTTCTCAGATATCACAAACCCTCAGATGACATAGTCGCTTACTTCTGCGTTTCTATTACTTCTGCTTGGCTCGCGGCCTCGCCATACAGTGGCCTTTTCCTGGGAGACATGAAATTGTTAACAAGGAGAGTCAAGAGTTTGTCAGAAGTCCCTAAAATCTAATTTCCACATAGCAGCAAAATGGCCTTCTTAAAACATGAAGCAGATCATGCCACCTCCTGCTGAGAACGCTGAGAGCCCTTGTCCTGCTCCTCAACCCCATTCCATGCCACTCCCACCTGTTCTTTCCTTTCCTTGAATATGTCCAGCTCTTTCCTGCCCCAGGACCTTTGCACTTGCTGTTCCTGCTCCCCCTTGCTTTAAGGGCTCAGGGTGAATTTCATATCCTTGGGGGGGCTTCCTTCTGTGGGTCCCTCTCAATTATGTCCTGTCTCAACCCCTTGTTACTTTAGCATAGCTAGATTAACTTAGTTATTGTATTCACTGGGCTGTTTACTTGTTTAGTTTCGGTTTTTCTTTGCTTCCCGTCATCCAAACGTCAGCTGCAGGGGAGCAAGGACGAAGATGTTGGTCTTGCTCACCACTGTGTCCCTAGTGCCTGTCACAGCACCTGGCTCACAGCTGATGCTCAGTAGGAATCTGATTTTGGTGATCAGAAGCTTCCAGCAAGCAGACGCCCTGACTCTGCACTCTGCTCTCTGCCCATTTGAGGAGCTCTGTCTGAATCGGGACAGAATTCATCCTGCGTCCAGGTGGCCTACGGTGGCTCTGATAACAGCATAACTTCTGCCCTCTTGTCATCACCGTAAATCCCTCTTCATCCCACACGCCTCAGACTCACGGCCAGGTCTCTGTGTTTCGGATGGGGCACCACCTGCTTCGTTCTTAGTCTCATTCCACAGCCTCTGAGACCTCTGACCCGTGAGGCCCTCCTTCTGGGCCACCGGTATTATTTCTGATCGCTGTCCTGTTTCCCGTATGACTTACTGGGTCCTTCCTGTCTTCTAGTTCTTTCTGCATTGCCCGACTGTCCTCCACGGCAACCGAATCACTGATGCCGAGTGTTTCCTCCGTCCTCTGCAACATTCAGTCTAAAGCATGTCCTCGGACGAACATATTCTTGTCTCTGGCCCCCGGCTCTACTTCTAGCTCAGAGCCTCTTTATTTCGGTGTCTCAAGGTGTGCGGGATCCAGGAAGTCAGAATCCAAATAACCAACCATGCACTTCGCTCATCTTGCCTTTCACCTGTTCCGGCGTCAGCAGGAAGAAGTCAGGAATCCACCCACCCCGGCTCTGCTTCGTCCAGTGCTGGGCTGGGACTCCACAGTCTCTTAACGGTGCTACAAGGACTAGTGGGCTCTGGGCGGGTGGTGTCAGCAGACAGGCTGCTGAGTGGCTGTTTCAGGTAACATGTCACGTGGACGGCACATCTCCATGGCCGTGTTAGCGCCAGTCGGCCCTGCCATGCCCCTTGGCAGAGAGTACCCAACCCCTGTGACTCACCTCTTTCTCCCAGAAAGAACTCCCCTAGCCCTGCTTCTCTGGAAGCTGTGCTTGTTCTCCCTGGGCCTCCCTGTGTCCCCGGTGGTGTGTGCCTTCCTAGTTTCCTTCCTTTATGGCACCTTCCTCCCATCCCGCTGGGACTCTGGGTCTTAACTCTCCTTACCCTCTGTTAAAATGTAAACATCAAATAAAATTTGTATGCCTTGTCTTCTGTTAATCTGTCTTTCATCAGTCTAATTTGCAGACCCCAATTGCAGAACCTAAGAGTATAGAGGAAAAGTTTTTCCTCCTTGATAGACACAACGTTGCTGGATTTGAAGATGTCCTGAGGAAGGCAGCATGAGCCAAGGGACAGTTCTCCATGCTGGGAAGCCTCACGCTGTGTTAGCTCCAGCTCCGAGAAGCGGCTAGCCACTTTTCCTTCTACATCACAGTCCTCTGCTCTCTTTGATCTTGTCCTGGGTTTAGAGTGATCAGGATCTAAGGATGCTTGTTCCCGCTGTTCGCACTAGATTGTAGGGCTGGTTCCCTTTCTCCTGACTCATCCAGCCCCCCAACCCCGGGCCTAGCACAGTGCCTGCACATTACCGGTGCTCTGGGTAGTTGTTGGACTGATGCATAAATTATTGGCCCTGAGCCGATAGGTCTTCCGTTTGCACCTGGTGACCAGCTGGAATCCGCCCCTCTCCTTAGACAGGAAGACGCACGCGGCACGCTGGTCACTGCTCACCCGGGATCTGAGATCTTGGTGTCTTGGATGGGAACGGAGTCCAGGACAGGTGTTCATCCTCCGTGGCTGTGAGGTAAGCGCTCCGGTGCTGGGCACGGTGCGCACATGAGGAGGAGGAGGATGGGGAAGGAGACGGAGGAGGAGGAGGAGGAAGATGGAGAAGAAGGAAGGTGAGGAGGAGGAGGAGCAGTGCAATGGCGATGGCGATGACCCTCCCTGGCTCGGTGCTGTGGTTCATCCGCACCCTCATCCGGGGGAGCTTGAAGCCCCTTCCTTCTCACACCTTCACATTGTCTTCTGCCCAGGGTCAGGGAAAAGGCTCAGCTGTCACCAGCAAATAACGATCCGTCAGCACAGCCGGTGACAGCAGCCCCTGGTGAATCACTGGCCAGTGGGCAGAAACCCTCCAAAGGAGAGAAGCACAAACATTTTGTTTTTCTGTGTTTATTTAAACTTGGAAATGTCTGCATTCAGGACGCATCTCTGTCTCTCTCCAGACTGAGGAAAGGATATTCCAGGGGTGCTGAGGAGAATACAAATCGGTCTAGAAGGAATTTTTCAAATGGATCCATGCTATGGTGATAAATTGGATGTTTCTTTTGCAAAATTATTTATTATATAATAAAATCTTACAGATAAATTATAGGAACACCAATCTTGAATCTAATTAGAGAATATCACAGAGGAAGGAAATACCTTCCCCTACCCTCTCAAGTTCTGTCCCTAGGGTGTGCAAATTAGACTGACAAAAGACAGATTAACAGGAGAAAAAGCATACAAATTCTATTTGATGTTAATATTTTAAATTTTACTTGATGAGAGGCCTTCACAGAAAAGAAATGAAGACCCAAAGAAGTGGTTAAACTCAGGGGGCTTATATATCATTTTAACAAAGGGTGATAAAATGTGGAGAGGTGACAAGACAAAGGAAAAGGAGTTTGGGCTTCTAGGGGCAGTAAATTGCGGGAAGATGAATATATGGGAAAACTAATGGAAGATAAGGGTCATTTAGTGCATTTGTTTATGCAGACTCATCTCAGGCCATCTCCAGTAATGAAGGTGGCCCTACCTTCCTGGTATAACAGAGAAAGGGTCACCTCCACAAGGAAGTTTATGCTCTGCCTTTAGGCAGGTAGGGAAGGGCAGAGAGCTTTTCCTGTGTCTGCTTCAGCTCAAAATAATCCTTGCACCAAAGTGGTATATTTTGCGGTGGCATATTCTGATCCCCTTCAATTTGTAAAAGAAATTTAGTTATATTACCGTTAGAACCGTGTAGAACCCATGGTAGAGGAAAATAGAATCTTGCCCCCAGAGGCAGATTTATTTAGGAAACAGAAGGATCCTTTAAATCAATATTAAATTGCTAATATACAAATGAGGGCTCCTAAACTCATGACAAACATGTTTTCCTCTTACATAAATTAAATGTTTTCCCTGTGCTCTTTCTTGCTTAGTGAAACTTTTTTACAACACGAATGTAATTTACATACTTCAAACTGCTGATGTTGATATAAATTATGCTTGTGACGTGACTGCCATTATTTAGAAGTGGGTAAATCGTTTAAGAAAATGAATATCTTATTTCTAGGTTTTTTAAAAAGCTTGGTCCTATGATACTTTAAATGGAGGGGCTGGGGCTCCCCGAGCTTCTAGGTGCTTTACTGCCACGTGCCTCTGCTCGGCAGCTCAGTCCCAGGAACTCAGCCTCAGGGTCATGTGCCCGGGCCCTCACTGCGGTGTCAGCACTAAAGCGGAGCCTGCCTTCCCCCTTGAACTGTGCATAACACACAAGGCAAAGGCGCGTAGCTCCGGGCAGAGAGAGCTAAGTCCATATCTGGCCACCTGCTGCCGTCCAGGCATTCATCAGTTTTAGTGGATGCTGAGTCCTTCAAAAAGCCCAGTGTTTCACAAAACCACTTTTGGAATGTACTTATCCCATCTCCTAAGTATAAATGTAAGAAAATGGAATTAATTTCATTATATATCTAAGCAAACTAGCCTGAAATCACAGAAATACCACATAGTTAGACGAAGTAGAGAGTTACACCTACTGTAACATTAAAAGTACCTTTGCCTTTTTTGCTCTCATGAGCTTTATAATTTTCATAACTATTAAAGAACTCTTCAAATTGATAAGACATAAAGGAATGAAATCACAAGAAGAAAGCATTGTTTTAAACAACCTGCAGTTCCAGTCTGATCTGGGCACGGGTGTTTTGCCTACCCTATTTAGGATGGCTCAACATCTTAGGTCATGACCGGTGCCCGGCACAACGGGGACACTTTCAGCAAGTGTCCCGCTGACCGAGGGCGCCTTCTCCTCCTATGGGGTACACATTAAGGAGAGACGATGAAACACCCGACGTTGGCAGTGACTAGTTTCCAGGTGCGCAGAGGAGGCACTGGAGGCGTCCAGGTTGAGGGTGGTCTTGGTGGGAGCTCTCCCAGCCCCCAGGGAAGGCCAGTTCAGGTGGTCAGTCCTTTCCGCCTCAATTCTCTCTTTTGATGGTTCTTCTGCCTTTTTACATCTTCTTACGCCAGGTGCATCCATCCACCCAGAACCACACACACGCAGGGCGCCCCGAGGCCGGCCACCAGCGGCTGCAGAATCCCTGCCTCATGTGATGGGTTTGCAATCTGTCCGCTCCCACCCACAGACCCATTTTCCAGGAAGAGTGAAAGCAAAACCAAACAAAAGAGCATTGTACTCTGTTCCTTTCTTTTAAACTCAATGGCTAGGCAAACGGGGCTGTGGGGGCGGGGGGGTTGACAGTCTAGAGCTGAATGACCCATGACTTCAGCCAACTCTGGGTTGTTTCAGAATAAATGTAAAACAAATTCAAAGGGCCTGACTCATGAGAGATAATGGAACGTCTAGTGCTCTAGGCAGACGTGAAAGAACCGAGATGAAGCGCACTCAGCGCTGAGCTGTGCCTCGCTGCCGAGAGCCCCAGAGTTTATCCTTAAACGCTCCCCCAGGCCCCAGCAGGCCAGATACACAGCCAAGGCACTGGAATGTTCAAGTCCAAATCCAGTTTTTGCCGGAATTGCCTTCCTGGACTGTAAGTCCACACCCGCTCTGGGCAACCCCTGGGAAATTCTGTAAGTCACCGTGATTAATACATGGGAGGGGGCCAGCTTGTAGCAGCTCTGAAACCCATCTATGTCGCCCCTTATATTTTTTTTTATATCTGTAATGTGGCTCCTGGTCTTCTCCACCCGGCACCCCCTCCTTCCCCTGCTGGCCCCTCCTCACAGGGATAAACAAATAAAAATAAATATAATAAAGTGGCCCTTTCCTTGGCAGAGAGCACGTCCCATCAGACGTCGGGATGGGAGAGGTAGCGGGTTTCCTAATAGGACCGAGTTCCAGCTCCTCCGGGCGACTGTGGCAGGTTATGAAACTTCCCTACTCCACGCGCTGTCTCTGTGAAGTGGGTTCCATGGGACCGGATTCAGCCCCAAAGAGACAAACAAGTGTAAGAGGATGTGTATGTCTGATCTTCGGAGTGAATCAAAAACTAAATCATCCTTTTCCTCAAAAGTCTGACGTGGTAGCTCTGACCCCAGAGGGAAACGGCCATCTGAGGGAGGATGACAGTGGTCTGAGGCCAGGATTCCAAAATTCCATTTCCGAAAATCCAGTGTGTTTCTTGAAAATGGTTATGGGAAACCCAGCTGGCCAGGGGCCAAGGGGAAAGGTAGGCACAGGAGTGACCAGGACCTTCCGCTCTTCTGGAGGTTGGGTGGCCCCGTGGGCTCTCCCACGGGGGCGGGCCACGTTTTGTGTGGCTGTGTCTGAGCCTGCAAACCCTTGGGGCCAAGACCCTTCCCATCTCCAATTCTCGACAGTCCCAGATGCGGCTCCAAACCAAAGACCCGGTCTCAGCCATCCGTCCAGTCCCAGTGACAGGCCTGGTGGTGTCCAAGTCACCCTCCGAGGATAAACCTATTTGCTAAGCAAAAGCCCCTCCACGATGGAAACCTGCCAGCCTCCGCCCTCCGAGCTAGCTACCTGTCCACCTGGGAAGGCCTGTGTCACGGACCGCAGCTTGGCGGGGCGTGGCATTTCATCACCTTCCCGACGCTGATCATTTATGCAGGTTTTTTTGGGATATTTTGTTCATCACGAATTTTTCGCATAAATCTGGATTTTTAAAAACATTGCACTAAAATATTTATCTCGATCACTGGGGTGGTGGGGGCGGGGTTGGCGCCCCTCCCTAGATTTCGCGCCCACTCGCCTCATCCTAGTCCCGGCCCCAGCCACATCCGCTTTTGCACCTGCAGGGCGGTCCCCAGGGGAAGGAGGGTTGGTGAAATTAAGCCCACTGCGAGAGGTCGGTCAGCACGATGCCCTCTTTTGCCTGCGCGGGGTCCGCGCCAAGCCCGGCCGCTGAACCCGGGTCTGCCCCTCTCCTGGCGCCCCCGGCAGGGCGGCGCGGAAGGAAACGAGGCGCTGCCCCCGCATGGGGGGACCTGCTGCCTGGCGAGCACCCAGAGCGGGCTCAGGTGCAGGAGCGGAGTGAGAACAACACCGGCTCCGAATAAGCCCCCGGTCCTCAAGGCGCAGGGGCGGCCAGAAAGTGCCCCCGCCCCGGCTCGCTCAGAAACGCCCCCACGCGGAGACGCCGGCCCGGGAGCGGGGACCCAGCGCTCGCCCCGAGTCTGCGGCTGAGTCGGGGTCCTTGCGCCCAGCACCGCGGGCGGGCGGGGCCGGCTGCACCCCCACCCCGCCCCCACCCCGGGCGCCCCGCGCTGGCTCAGCGCCGCCTTAAAAGGGCGATCGCGGGGGAGGGGGGGGGCGACGTCCCCACCGTCTTCCCCTGCGTCCGCCCTCAGCAGAGTGTCCCCCCATTCTGGCCCCAGGCTGACCGCTCTGCTGGATCCAGCGTCTTGCCGGGGGTGGTGGGGCGGCGGGGGGGGGGGGGGAAGTGTGCCACCCTCCGCGCCACTCTCTAGCCTCCTCCCCACGCCATTCCTCTCCGGGACAGTTGATTCAGCCCTAAAATATGCCCAGGCACCTTCCCCATCTTTAAAAAAATCCCACCCCTCAAATCGTCACTGTCTCCTTCCTTTTTCCTTCCTTCATCTTAAGCTTCGTGCTCCCCAAAGTATTCTTCTTAAATCGAGGAGATTTTTATGTTTACAGCATTTCAGACTTAAAGACATTGCAAAATATTGCCAAGAACTCCTGCAAACCCTGCGCCCAGATTCTCCCTTGGGAACTTGTTGCCACACTGGCCTTATCACGGTGTTGCCAAATACACATGTAAGTTTTCCTAAACCATTTGCAAGTAAATTGCTGAGGCCGTGTCTCCTTATCCCTGAATAGTTGGCGGTGATTTTAGTAAGGACGAGGACATTCACGGCACAGTGAGCCAAAGAAAAAGACATTATCAAGGGATCCCGGGTGACCTCTGGGCTGCCCAATCCAACAGACTTTCGGGGTCCCTTGGGCTTGACCTTTCTGCCGCTTGGTCTCTCTGTCTCCCCTAATTCTCCCCTTTTGCGGGGGGGGGGCGCGGGGGGGCTCCTCTTTGCCTGCCCCTGGCAGGTGGGTTCCTCCAGACCTTGCTTTCCATCTCACTTCACACCTCCTCCCTAGAGGAGGCCAGGACGTCACTGTCACCTGTACTCCACGGCTGTCACGTATACTCCTCCAGCATCGGAACGTTAGCCTGGGCCCTCTCCAAACTTCTACCTGAATTTCCAGGGCTTTCCAGGAATCACCACCTAAATTCCTTGCAATCCTTCCACTCATTATTGTAACCTGGAAATGTCAAAGACCTGAAGTCATTGTGCCTGCATCTGCCTCCCACCGGCCTCCTCCACGGGGCTTTCCCTGTGGGAATCCCCTCTCACCTTTGAATCTGCTCCCACCATTGGCCACTGCCCGCCTCCGCCTCCCTAGCTCACCCACCTTCTCCATCCCCTGAACACTGCCTGGTCCAGACCCCCACAGTCACTTGCTTCTCAGCCCTGTTAGCTGGACCTGCCACCTGAGCCCGCCTCCCACCTGTTTGGTCACCACACTGCCGTGAGAGTTCATGGCTTTCAGAGCTGATCAGGCCCCTCTCTTGATTGAAACCACTGCCCCCGGGGTCCTTCCGCTGGAGTTCAGAGCCTGGATTCTTCGGTGTCTGAAAACGTGTTCAAATATGGGGGTTGGGGAGAGGAGCATTTTCTGGGGAAAGGGTTATACCTTTCATCACAATTTAAAAGAAGTGACAGCTGCCCTAAAAGAAGAGATAAGAAGCAGCAGCCTGCTGTCAAGTTCAAATTCCTGTGGGATCCAGGGCCGTTTACTCTTGCCTCGACAGTTTTCCCACATCAGTTCAGCGGCCGGTGGTCCGGCCCCACATCACCAGAACCTGCGGGTCACAGGGCTGACCCGAGGTGGTGGTGCTGGGGTCGGGGGAGGGCAGGCATCTGTGTGATTGATGCGCAGGAGAGTCTGACGGGGGACTCTGGGCTTTGGCATACAACGGAGCTCCTTTTTCCTGGCATCTGCACCCACTGCATTGAGATGCCTACTTACCCTGCCACGTCCAATTCAAATGTCGGTGCCTGGGCCCAGCCTTCCCGCCTGTTAGCGAGGTAAAGGCCACTGCTGTCAACCCCACTCCCCACGCGAGGCCTTAACTGAGACGGATATTCACTCCCCTGCCCCATCAGCCCGGGAGTGGGCTAGCAGGTTGCTGTGCTCCACCAGCGACGCCCTCCTGCGCCCTGTCACGCTCCAGGGCCTGCTGCTCATCTCTGCGGTGGAAGCCGGGTTGCAGCGCAGGGGCCCCAAGTGGGGGCATAAAGGGAGAGTGGAGGGGTCAAGCGTCATGCCCAGGGTTTAAGGCCCCACCAGGAAGCTGCACCTTACGTTTCCCAGAACTTGGTCAGACAGTCCCATGCACCGCAAGGGAGGCTGGGAAATGTCGTTTCTAGCAGAGTGGTCCTGTGCCCAGCAGTTGTCTGCCTGTGGGAACGATTGTGAGAGAACTGAAACAAATATTTATTGGGCACTTACTGTGTGCTAGGGACAGTCATGCGTCACCTGACAGCAGGGGGACGTTCTGAGAAATGCACTGTTAGGCGGTTCTGTTGTGCGAACATCATAGAGAGCACAGACCCAGGTGGTACAGTCTACGGCACCCCCAGGCCGTGGGGTGCAGTCCGCTGCTCCCAGGCCACACAGCTGTACAGCCTGTTACTGTACCGTAGGTGGCCGTAACACAGGGGCAAGTACTTGTGCATCTAAACATACCTAAACATGGAAAAGGTACAGTGTCCTATATGTGGTCTGTCATTGACCCAAACGTCATTATGGTCACGTGACTGTATCATGACATCTTCTGTTTTCTTCTTTGCAGGTGTTTCACCTGCGCTGAGACACAGCCCCGAAAGGCAGAGCTGGAATCCAAAGCCGGCCTCGCCTCCAACTGCCTCCCGAGGCTCGTCTTCCCGTCCCCTCCCTTGTGGCACCAGCTTGGGCTGTTGTTTTACACGCCTGCGTCTCCACTGCGCATGTGCTTCATAACTGTCGTGCCCAGTGGTGAAGCAGAGTGGGATTGTTAAATTAGCTCCTGAAAACTGTGCAGTGTCGCCTCGTTGGACCATGTCATAGGGTCACCTTATTGGCTATTTTTGTTTATCCCCCTGCGTCCACTGAGCCGTAATTAGCTCTTGGTCACTGCAGGAGGTCAGACTGCGTCTGGGAGTGCACGTCAGGGCTGCCATGATGGATTCGATGAATCCCAGGCCACTAGCGATCCTGCGACTCTGTTTCTCCTCCACTTCACTCACTGTCATTTTCCTTGGTGTTAATTCAAAGCGTGTTCACTCTTCCCCTTGGCAAACCTATGCTCGCTGCTCCGGGTCCCAGGCACCCTTCCAGGCACTGAGCACTCAGCCTTGTACTAGGAGGCTCTGCTCTGGGGATCGTGGCCCTGGGAGGAAAAGACAGTAATGAACACATCGACAAGAGAAAAACAACAGCTTGGACAGGGATAAGAGTCAGGAAAACAAGGAAATAGAACAGTGTGAGAGCTGTGTGCTTGGAGGCCGGGGAAGGCCCTCCCCTCTCCCGGGAGGTCACAGTTAAATGGAGACCTGGATGAGAGAAGGGACAGCCATGGAGAGATCTTTGGAAAGAGCTTTCCCAATGGAGGGAACCAGCCCGGGGTGGGCACAAGCTTGGCGTGTCTGACGTTCCCAAAAGCAGCCAGTGTGGCTGGAGCAGAGCTGGTGGGGAGAGGGGCAGGCCAAAGCCAGGGGGCATGGGGCACCCGGCCCAGGGGTTGGGGTGGTAAGTCACACTGAGCTGTGAGCAGGGTGGTGACACAATTTTGTTTAGATCGTTGTACAATTTTCGTAGCTGCTGTGTGGAAGGTGGGTTTTGTGGAGCAGGAGTAGAAGTGGGATGGGAGAGTTTTTGAATGGTCCGTCTAAGAGCTGATAGAAGCTTTGACCGGGAGACAGCAGTGGAGAGGAGAGTGGTGGGTCTGTATTTCAAGGGCCCCAGGTCTTGCTGAATGTGCTTCTCTTGAGACAGCTGCCATCTCTGTGGTTTTGGTGCTTTTTCATTACATCCACTTGAATAAAAGAGTAGCGACACAGGCCCTCTTTCCCAGAGGGTACTTCTCTTCAGTGTGATGTCCCGCCTCCCATGCACTCTAAGGCTGCACCTTGTCTTGACTTTGCAGATTATACTCATGGCCTTAATCACTCTTTGGGTAGTAATCACTGGACAGGGTCCGGGGCATTAGCCCTGCCGCCATCGGGCTCAGTCCCATTGGAGAGACAATGAACAAAGACACAAATAAATCTAAAATGACATCTGTGAAGGAGAGGTACAAAGTGCCTAGAGAACACACAAGAGAGGCTTTGACCCATCCAAGAGCAGTCAAGGAAGGCTTCAAGGCAGCCCTGCAGGAGCTGAAACCGGAAGGAAGGAAGTGGGCAGAGTGAAAGCAAGTACAAAGGCCCTGGGGCAGCCACCTTTCCAGGAATCTTCATAGGGTGGGTTGGTTTGTTTGTAGCAGAAGCTGGGGGCAAACTTTGTGCTCTCTAGGTTCAGACAGTGGTCTGGTGGAGAGAGTTTGATGAAGGCATTTTAGAAAAGCATTCCCCAGACTGGTCCTGGGTTGGGGGAAAGCTATGTAGCTGAAAATGTGTATTTGGCCTAGAGATGATAAATTTTATGTAAAGCTGGTGGTCTATACTGAAGATCTAATTTCTTCTGAAGTCTCTCCACTTAGCCCAAAAGAGATCACATAAAATCAGTCTAGGATTTATAAGCACTCATGGCATTGACACCCTTGGATAGGATTCCCGAATAATTCCAGAGACAGAGAGAGAGAGAGAGAGAGAGAGAGAGAGAGAGAGAGAGAGAGAGAGAGAGAGACACACACAGAAGAAGTGTCCCAGGGGAGGAATGTTCCAATCACTTGGTCAGTTACCATTTTATCCTAGTGAAAGCTCCAGGGCAGTTGAAGTTTGCCAAAAACTGCTGAAAGTCAATTCAAATCTTCTATGTCTCTTTACCCAGGAACCCTCACCTACTAAATTTTTGCCTTTATTAAAGAAAGAAAATGGTTCATTATGATAATGAGAATGAATACAGATGAAAACCCTTCCAATTTCTTTTTTTTTATGCTATTGACTTGGAGCCCCTGGAAGAGGGTAAGCCCAACCCCCACCCACCCCTGCTCTGCTTTTTTATAGAGTTCACTGGGGAGAAATTGCCACGTTGCAAAACTTGTTCAATGCTTGCCTGCCAATTAGAATAAAGTTTCTATAACCTGAAGTGATGTGTGTGTAAACGCAAAACGAAACACCAAAAACCTAGAGCATTAAAGGTGCTTAAATACATAATGTTTTATAATGAAAATCATTTTTCTTGATTCAGAGACAACTTGGACCTAACTTAAAAGAGATTTTTAAAAACACAGGTAGAGTCAGGGCACAAAAATTAAGATTTTTTTTCTACATTCCCTAAAAAAATTTATACTGGAGAAGAACAGGGAGGGAGCGGTGCCTTCGTGCCCAATTTCAGAAGAGTGGAAGTATTCATGCATAAAGATATCCCCCACCCTTCAACCCTGGAATTCCGTTCCTGGGACTTTATCCTAAGGAAATAATTGAATGGAAAAAAAAAAAAACACCAAGTTTTATGTGCACTGATGCTATTGCATCATCATTTGCAATACTGTAAAGAAGTGAGACTTTATGCTGCAGGGCATAGTGGTCGAGTGTGAACCAAACAGTCAAATGGAGGTGCAGGTGTGGGTGGGCTGTGGGGAGGACTGCAGGCGGGGCGGGGAAGGCAGTGGGCTGGAGGTCAGAGAGGAAAGCTTAAAGTGATATTTAAAGGATCACTGCAACATGCATAGGGAAAGGGAGGGAAGAATCTAGAATGATACTCAGTTTGGGAGGATAGTAGTGCAACCAAATAAGATGGGGAATCCAGGTGAGCGAGCCTGGGTCTGCCTGTCTGACCAGGGCCAGAGCGGAGGCAGGAGAGTGTAGGCGGCTCTGTGTGGGGCACGAACATCCAGGTGATGACAGCACCCAGGCGGAGGCCAAGGAAAACACGGCTGGGCTGGCAGAGCAAGGTGGCTGGAGATACACAACAATAAATAAACGTTTCCCATACGAAAGGTAGGTCATCAGTGAGTCCCTCCTTTGCTCACCGTGGTCGCCATCCAGCTGAGTCTTTCAGAGGCAGCTGATACTGCAGACTCTTCTGGAAGGTCCTCCTGCCTGAGTCCTTGAGCTCACCTTTTCTCACCTCTACATGTGTCATTTCTTTTTTGCTTTAAAAATTATTTAAAAGTAAATATTTCTCCCCAAGTAATCCATTTTACTGTAGAAAAAAAAACTAGAAAAAATACAGATAATTAAAAAGAGAAAATAAAGTCGCAAAGCATTTCAGCATATGTCCTTTCAACTCTTCTCGCACCCTGCAAGTGCCAGCTGCTAACTAGCTTGGGTTTCCTGCCATGACGCACGCTCGGCGCAGCTTCTTCCAATCAGTATTCATCACGATCAAAATGAAATGGTTATTTGTGATGTTACTGCTCTAAAAAGCTGAATAGTTTAATGAATGTATTCATGGAAATGCCTTTTTTTTTCTTTTTACCAAAATGAGATCAATTGGTGTGTGTGCGTGTGTGTGTGTGTGTGTGTGTGTGTGTATAGATAGTGAACAATCTTTATATTCCCATGACAATATATATGGCTCCTTTTTGGTGCTATCTAGTAATTGCATTCAACTGTATGGCTGAGCCAAAATTTATTTCAATTCTTTATTATTGGAAATTGCAGGTATTTACAAGTTTTCTTTAATCTACTGCATTAGACATTTTAATATATAAGTCTTGGCTGGGTGTGGTGGCTCACACCTGTAATCCTAGCACTCTGGGAGGCCAAGGCAGGAGGATTGCTTGAGCTCAGGAGTTCCAGACCAGCCTGAGCAAGAGCGGGATCCTGTCTCTACTAAAAATAGACAAAATTAGCTGAGTATGGTGGTGCATGTCTGTAGTCCCAGCTACTCGGGAGGCTGAGGCTGGAGGGATCGCCTGAGCCCAGGAGTTTGAGATTGCTGTGAGCTGGGCTGATGCCACAGCACTCTAGCCCAGGCAACAGAGTGAGACTGTCTCAAACATATATATATATATATATATATAAATGTATATATAAGTCTCTACCTATTTGATTGTCTTCTGACATTGGAATTGCTGGATTGAAGAATATGCCAAATTTTCAACTTTTGATAGAGGTTAGCAAATTGTCTTCCAAAATGTCTACCAGTTTACACTTCCACCTTTTTGCTTTATTCAAACTTTTTCTTCCTATTACCAAAATACTGCCTACTAACTATTGACGGTCAGAGAACAGAGATAAGCAAACAAAGGACATGTGAGGCACCTGCGGTTCCAGCAAACAGCTCCATAACCCCCGCTGGGTGAATTCTTCCCATATTTCGTCTGTGCAGATGCACTTGGATTTACCACTTACTGGCTCTGTGGCCTTGGGCAAGTTACTCAATGTCTGTTACCGAAATGCCAGTAGTGCCCTGGCACAAGTTGTCACAAGGATGCATGGCAAGTATTTAGCCAGTGCCTGGCACATGAAAAACTCTCAGGCAGCTCCTATGATGCTGTTTGTGCCTTGCTTTCTTTCCCTAGTGATTGGTACAAACATCTTCCCTTTGTACCAAGTCGACACTCCCAGCCTGAGTTTTTTGCATGAATCCTCCGGCCCTCGGCTCCGGTCACAGACTGTTAATGCCACCAGCAGCGTTTTGCTGGTGTCAAATTCTCATCTGGTCCCACCCAACCTAGTTGCAACTTCCTCCTCCCCCTCTTGCCTGGCCTCATCTTAGTCACGTCATCTGTCCTCCCGGACACCAGGCAGAAACCATCAGGACACCTCCTCCCCTCCACAGTAACAGGGTCTCAAGCAATTCCGTCATCCCAGCAGGCAGGGTGAGGCTGGAGTCGGCCCGGCCTTGCTGCTTACACGCTGCATGACCGCGAGCAGCTGCCTCCCTTCCCTGGGCTTCCTCATCTGTAAGACGGGGCGACAGCAGACCTGCCGCTAGAGCTGCGCCTCTGATGGTGAAACGAGATCGCCTGCGTAGGTGCGTGGCGCAGGGCCAGCTCTCCACAGGGGCAACTGCGACTAACGCCGACTAACGCCGTTGTCGTTGTCACTGCCGACCTGCAGCACTGACGTGGCCTCCTAACTGGTCCCCTCCTCCAACCTTTTCCAAATTTCAGTGTGCCGCCAGGGTGACATTTCCATGGCACGTCTGGAGCATGTCACTCTCTGCTCAAGACTCTAGATGTCTCGCAGCCACCTACGAGCTAAAGCCTGACGTTATCCCAGCGCGGTTTCTGTGGGCTCTTTGCTCCAGGGTCTGTTTCCAGCCTGGTCACTCACCTGCCTGCCCCCACCGCACCCTCCCTCCCGGCGCCGCCAAGCTCCGCTCCAACCTCGCGGCTCTTGGTTCTCTGTGCTTTCCCGCCCCACTGGGATGGAGATTGCTTCTCAGTATCCCAGCAGCCCCCACCTGCTCGGATATCGCTCCTGGGGCTTGCCTTCCTGGTCCCCTCCGGGTGGCATTCAGCTCCCCTCCTCTGAGCCCCCACTGCCACAGTCCTGCTCCAGGGCTCAGTCACCCCCACGACACGGCGCCCTCTTGACAGCAGATGCCTTTTCTGTCCACCTTAGCATCCTCT